>JBBYHL010470913.1:0-13611 GCA_038381835.1 Adansonia madagascariensis | reverse complement strand
TGTCTTTTTCCAAAGGTTTAATATATTAATTGTCTTTTAAATTATATTCTATTACATAATTAATATTTAAAAAAATTATAATTAAATACTTAAATTTTATTTCTTTAACACATATTAATGTAAGATTTAACTTCAATGATGTGTAATTTTTAAAAAAATTATTTATATATTTTTTATTTAAAAGATTTAAAAAATGTTGACTTGTCAATTTGATCAGAAAAATGACAGGTGATCATCGATCAGCCATGAATTAAACTAAATGATAAAAATAAAATTTAAAAACTTAATAATAAATTATTAAATCATGAAACAGTGCTTATTTGTATATTAATCTTTTTCCAAGATAAAACAGCCGACAAAAAGTAAAGTTAAAACGAATATTCCCAAGTCACATACACCGAATTCCACGTTACTATGGTGGGCGCTGCAGCCGGCAATAGCAGGTGCCAATCATCGGTTATAGGCTAATAGCCGCCTGACACGCCGATTGCCGTTAAGTTCACTGTACAGTGCTTTGCCTACTTGGACTGATCCTCAACATTAAATCCTTAATCAACGGTTTCAAAAATCTCTGGAGGATTCAGTTAACTAGTCAATTCTTACTTTAAAAAAAAAAGAAATGCGGAAAATTGAGTCAGATTATAATCAGAGCAGACGGTGTCTGATGTGTCTGAAAGTGAAAGATGGATACTCTTCAAAGAGTAAGTGAAAACTGTTTTGGAATTTTTTTTTTCCAAAGGAAATTTTGATTCGGTTTTAATGGTGGTAGATTCGATTAGGTGTTATTTTTTTTATATAATTTTGTTTGATTAAAGAAATGAAAAAGCTTCATTGTCACGCTTGTAAAGCTTCAGTTTGATTAAAGCTTCAGTTTCAGTTCTGTTTTTATCTTTGATTTTAAAATTTTTATTATGAAAAGGTTTCATGATTATTCGAGAGGCTTCTGGTTAAAGTCTTAAAGCAAAGCGGCTCTCTCTTGATGATTGAGTGAGTGAGAAAGAGGGTGTGTTTATCCCCTTTTTTTTTAACGAAATGGCGGAAGGGAGTGGAGCGAACACGTGGAGGGAGGAGCTGGTGAGTTTAGTGGAAGAGACGGGGATAATATATACCGGAGAAACCATCGGTGTCTCTTCGTTACCGCCGTTCGATACAGCGAAATCGATGCCGACAGTTGTTGAGAGTGTTCGTGAAATGCAACCGCCAGAGAGTTTGAAGGAACAGGCGATGGAATTTTTGAAATCGTGGTGCGAGATGCTTCTAGAACTTGCAAGAGGATGCAGAGATATTTGGCAGCAAACGGTAGTTACTGAAGATTCTTTCATAGTTCGGAAGCTTGGTGAACCCGTTTCTAAGGTCTCCTGTCGATTGAGATTCTTGAATGAGTTCTTGCCTGAGGATCGTGATCCAATTCATGCTTGGCCTGTTATCTTCTTCGTTTTCATCCTTGCACTTTCAGGTACTAAATCAATTTAATTCTGTTTGGTTATTGAAAATCTGGGACGTTAGATTTACAAGGTTCTGAGTTGGTATTGATAAAATTCACGTAATTGATTGGAACTTCTAATAATTTTCTAGAGATGTTTGTTAATGCTATATATTGTTTAAAATTTTGCAGCCCTGAATTTAAGTAGTGGACAGGATCGATCGGTACCACCGGTGAAAAAGGTTCGTGTTCATCCCCCTAGTGCGAGTCACATCCAGCTTCCAGATGGCAGGCACTTGGCTTATCGTGATATTGGAGTTGTAGCAGATAAAGCTCGTTTTTCTCTCATTGCTCCCCATGCTTTTCTTTCATCACGACTTGCAGGTAAGATGCAAATATTAGAATTTTGAATATGCATGTTCTTGATCGAAGTTGGTGTAGACTAGTTAATGATTTTTATTGGACAGGTATACCTGGTGTTAGGACATCACTGCTTCAAGAGTTCGGTGTTCGCTTGATCACGTATGATCTTCCTGGTTTTGGGGAGAGTGATCCTCATCCTAGCAGAAATCTCAACTCATCAGCATTTGACATGCTGCATCTAGCTGATGCTTTGGGTGTCAATAACAAGTTCTGGGTGTTGGGCTACTCAAGTGGAAGCATGCATGCTTGGGCTGCACTCAGACATGTTCCTCACAAAATCGCTGGTGTGAACTGGTTCCATCCGTAAAGCTTATTATTTTGATACTCGACATGATAACGCATAATGTTATTTAGAAGCCCTAGAAAGTGATTGGTTTCATAACAGATTCTTGAACCTATCAAAATAACACCCATAGTAGTAATGCAACTGATGCATCTTGACTAGATCTGCAGGTGCTGCAATGGTTGCTCCAATTATCAACCCATATGAATCTAGCTTGACTAAGGAAGAAATGAGAAGTATTTGGGGTGAGTGGTTACCAAGAAGGAAGTTAATGTATTATTTAGCTCGGAGGTTTCCAAAACTGCTGTCCATTTTTTACCGCCGCAGTTTCCTCTCTGGCACGCATGGCCAAATTGATAAGTGGATGTCTTTGTCACTTGGAAGGAAGGTGAGTCTGCTATCATCTTCAATAATTTCTCACATTTCATGTGTCCATTGCTTACTTTTGATTTTAGACTTTTTTGGGCTAGGGCAAATTGGCGCTAGTTTAAAGGATTTCTTTGTGTTAAAAGAGCACAATTCCACCTTTATTGGGGCTTCGTGATATACGTTAATAATCTCTTTCCGTCACAAACATATTGAAGTGCTTGTGGTCATGGGACTAAGAAATAGAACATGGATTAATGCATGGAATAATGATGCCCCCTATTGGTTCAACTTTTTACCATGTGGAATTTGGTGCAGCTGTAGAAGCGCCATGTAACAAAATCTTCTGTTCTGGATGCATAGTGTTGTCTTTAATATGTTTTTAAGGATTTGCTTAATATAAAATTGGTGTGCAGGATGAGATTCTGACAGAAGGAACAACATTCGAACACTTCTGGCATAGAGATGTGGAGGAGTCTATCCGTCAGGGAAATACAAAACCATTCATCGAGGAAGCTGTCCTACAGGTTTCAAGCTGGGGTTTCAGTTTGGCAGATCTTCAAGTGCAGAAGAAGTGTTACCGAAGTGGAATTTTCCCTTGGCTCATGTCCCTGTACAGTCCGGCGGAATGTGAATTGGTGGGATTTCTGGGGCCAATTCATATATGGCAGGTTTGCGTTCTTTTTCCTTTTTGGTTTCGCTGCGTAGATTGAATCCGAGACTCTCACGATATAACTTGGAAAGTTCTTTGCAAATTTCGCCTGATTCTTAATCTTTTCAAAAATATATGTTGACATAATCATATGAACATCAAGTATGAGGAATGTTCCTCCGTCGTGGACTCAAAATTTAGTGTAATATGACATGGCCAGCCTTGGATACGTGATATATCAATCATTTAAGAGTCTCTCTGAGTGTTTCTAGGTCAGTCGGCTATACATTTTTGTTTGGACTGACTCTGCTATTGACTTCTACATGCATTTCAAGTTTATTTAACTGTTGAGGCAACAAAACACAACTCCAATATAAATTCTTCCTGGTTTTTTTTTTTTTTTGTTTATCGATCAATTTCTGTACAGGGGATGGATGACCAAGCAGCTCCATCAGCAATGACGGATCATATAAGCCGGGTTCTACCAGAGGCCATCATTCATAGACTCCCAAAGGAAGGCCACTTTTCCTATTTATTTTTCTGCGACGAGTGTCATCGGCAGATATTCTCTACTCTATTTGGAAGCCCTCAAGGTCCTCTTGACGAGGCAATGGACGAAGGTGAAATCCCCTCTGAAGGAGGGTTTCGTGAAGAGAAATCATTAGCTACTGCTTCTACTAACAAATGATACACACCATAGATTTAAACTGTTTCCTTCTATTTCCCTCCATTTTTGTGTAAATACCACGGATTACTCCTTATAGCTCATAGGAGCACTTTAGATGTCTCAAAATTTCAATTACAGCAAGGTGGCACCATGGTAGAATCAATCAGAATTAACTATGGCATTTCCCTATTTTATAGGCTTGAAGAGGTTGTAATCAATAATCAATATTGAATGTGATAGCTTTTTCTTACCAGAAAAGTTGGTTATGCTCTGATAAAACTTGGATTAAAAACAGGGTTCCTGGTCTTATCTCCAGTAAGCTAAAGACCAAATAACATTTTTGTTTGAAACATGGGTGACAAACGTTTTCTTCTTGTACATGTTTCAGAATCATTCCTAGTGGGCAAAGGGAGTCCTATGTTACGGTCTGAAATTCAAGTTCTAAACTTGTGCAGCATTTGAGCTCGGTTGGTATTTTTGTGCACGAACCAACTCTCGAACCGTGACACCTGCATGTGCACAACCATAGTGTTTTTTTTTTTTTTTTTGGTTACAGAAGAGGTTCTAGTCCAAGAATAAAGAAAGGGATTGTGGATGCTGATTAACCATGATCTGAGCTTTGCCTGTGCATGAATGTGCATCGAAGTGTGGTGGTTTGAGCTGCATGTGTTTCTGTATATCACAACTATGAATTCCTGGAAGGGGAGCAATTCCAGTTGAAATCAATGAAATATTAACAAAACAAAAGACAAGCCAGCGATGGCAGCTCAAAAGAACTAACAAGAAAGAGTTAACAGATTCCCTTTTTCTAAAATGCTTGCAAGAGTCAAACCTAGATTAAGTATAAACTAAAATTTCGAGAATTCATATAAAAGTCAAATAGTTTTTCCAAATAGTCTGCAACTACTGGGTTAAAAGAATAAACTTTTGCTCTAACTAATTGCGATGATTAATTTTTGCAAGGAAAGGGAAAATCTGGATTTGAGAACACATTGTTCCAGGTAACAATCTTTGAACCAAACTCCTTCAAAAAGCAGAGCTACCACCCTTGGTTCTTCTAAGCAACATATCTTTTGCTTCATTGATCTTCGATGCAAGGTAATGGCTTCCGCCAGCATCTGGATGATTTGCTACCATCACCCTCCTATGTGCTTCCCTAATCTTTTCTGCTGGAGTACTTTCCCTGATTGAAAACAATATATATATATATATATATATATATATGTGCAAAGTTGATAATGAAAATGGTGTAAATGAAATTGTTTGCAAGAGCGCAATGACCAGAAAAGAACTAAAGAAAATATATTTAAAAAACAAGAGTGCAATGACCGATAGCCAGACTCAAATCGGAAGCAAAATATCCAGTTTGAGACAAGGGATCCAAGTGGGCAGACAAGCCAATTATAAAAAGCCTTCTCTCATTGGATAATTGACAGTGTCGAAGTAATTGTGTCTGACACGAACATAGATACAAAGATATAAGCCTCCAAATACGTGAAAAAGCTCAAAAAAATCCAACATATCCGTATTAAACACATACTCAAGTCTAAGTAACACAGCTCAAAACAACAATCTCGAACATGAATATAGGGATTAGTTTCTTAACAATCCCCAATCTTAAACTAACCTCAGCTCAACCATGAATAATCAACTGTCGTCCCATAAAACTGATTGAAAAATCTCAAAACAAGAAGCTTCAACATGAGTATATCCAACCCTAAATTAAATTCAGCTCAACCGTAAAGACCATGTATGATTAACAATCATCCCTTCAAACTCAATTCAATCAAATAGTTCGAATTTTCTCCTACATAATATTGATTCTATTTGCCGAATAACTACTAAATTATTCAAACCCAATTCATTAGAAACTACTTTCAACTTCAGTGAAACGATTTCACGATATAAAGTTAACATTAAATAAAAAAGGTTATCTTTAAGAGAAAAAAATATAGATATTACCTTACACCAAGAATCAAAGCGGCTTCTCTCCTCGTCATACTAGGCTGAAACCCACCTTCATAAAATCTTCGCATTCTAACCGTCGGTGGTCTTGCCTTAAACGCCTGCCAAGCACGAAGACTATACTTTCCGGCATAAGCAGCCCCTGCCACAGCAAGTCCGGCTATTAACGGAGCGACCTAAGATCAAAACCCCAATACTTTTAAGAAAAAAAATTAACCATTTTAACATAAATATCTACAATTTTCGGCATGGATGGAAAAGATTCATAAAGACAAAGAACCATTTTAAGGGACTCACCATGTCTGATGCGCCAGAGCGGTCTCAAAGATTTTGGCTTTTACTAGGGTTTTGCTATGATGGGCTTAATTGAAACTTTGTTTTTAGTATTATCAAGGTCTTTTCTAATGATATAGATGAAAATTAAAAAATATATATTCAAAATATTTAATTTTCTTCTAAGAAAAACTAATTATTTTATTCTTATATAGTAATTTAATAAGCTTATATGTTTATTTAATGGTAATTGCAATATGTTCATAAGTTTAGTTAAATAGATTAAAAAATAATTTATTAAATTATATATTATATTTATACTTAATTTTATTTTTATGAATATGATTTTTTTTTAAGTCTAAGAATTAAAAATCAATTATTGATAAGAAAATACATATAATTCAACCATATGTTTTGTTTATAAATTCTAATTTCATTTTTCACCTCACATTTCATTCTATAATATAAATATATAAACTAAAGTCTTAGGAATGATTATTGATTATAATAATAATAATAATAATAATAATAATAATAATAATAAGATTAATATGAATAAAAAATGCTTAATGAATGTTAACTATTAATGAAATTTTACTAACAAGTGTCTTAAGACACTTTTTAAAGTTATTATATTAAGTAACATTTTTTTCAATGTATTGAAATTCATGAAATTAATTGCCAACTATTTGATTAATATAATAATAAGACAAAATGGCTTACAAAATGATAAAAGTAGCACTTAATCCAAATTCTTATAAAAATGAAAAAATAATAATAATAATAAACAGTTGCAAATATCAAATGCCAAAAATAAACAAGAACAAAGAAGTATGAATATTTTATTATACAAATCAATAAAACACACAATAAGAAATTTCAATGAACTGCAATTTGGACATAATTTACTGTCACTTGAAAGGAATTTTTAGATAACAGAAATAAAATAAATTAAAAGATTCAGATATCAAATGAATATAATTCTTGTTTCCTGCATGTTTTTTTTTGGCTCCTTTGGACTTCTCCATTGCCATATAGAAATTAACTAACTGTCCACTCCATTCACCATTGCAACTTCAGTGGTGGGGCTGGTGGTGCTGTCGACTTTTGGAGGACCGGAGTGCCGCCTTGGCCTGGCGGGTGAAGGTGGATAAGAAAGCCGTTTCTTGGTAGTCGAGATTGGTCCCTTCTCGGGTGTTCCATTTGGTTCTAGCCCCAATGGACTTTGCAACCTCGTCTTAGCTCTTGCGGACTCAGTTGGTACCATGTAACTCGGAAGTGATGGAGAGCTTGCTAGGCTCTCGTCATCTCGTACCAAGGAGCCTGCGATGCTGTGTCTCCGGTTTCTTTCCGACTGCACACTGACAATGCTTCTTGTGTCATCATCTGGACCAACAACAGTGCTCCTAGGGCTCGCTGACTTCAGCTTTCGGGCAGGTGTGGAAGCTGGCTTAGGAGTAGAAGGGGATCGGAGACTCAAAGCTTGGCTTGGCTTTTGGCTGGCCTTTGGGGATTGCTTATCCAAATTGAGTTGGTAGCGAGCATAAGCTTTGCTGATTTCTCCTCCAAAGTTGCTGCGAGCATTCTTTGCGGACGACTGATCATTGTTCTCCTCTTTTTCCGTCATGCCATGACCCTCCCATGGCCGAGCTGCCATCCAACGTTCCAACCAGCTCCAACCCCAGGATGGATTGTTGGGATCCATGAATAAAGGATTCATAGATCTTGAAGCATTCTTCCAGGTTTGCTGCAAAAGTTAAAGTGTAGCATTTGGATAAGCTAGGTAAAAAACATGGGAATGAGTTACCGCTTAGTCATCTGATACCAGCATATAGTTTAGAAGAAAGAAACTCTCTTTCAGACTTTGAAAATTGGATATTTGAACTTTATCCCATTTCCCTTTGATGAGATCCCATATCTAATGACGTTGAATTATTGTATTTCAATCTAATCGTTATCAACTGGTTAGTGTTTTGAAGTTACCAAGAAACTGCTACTTCCTGCCTCATCACCAAACTATGGGGAACATTTTTCTAAGCAATTTAGTTACGTTTCATTCATTCAAGTCATTTTACGATGTTGTTAATATAAACACACAGAGGAAAAGATTAAATATCTTATGCTCCTCATATATTCCAAACAGCATAACAAAAAAAATAGAAGACCGGGTCACCTGATGAGTAAACGAATACGCCATGGCCTTTTCTCTTCTCATAGCAGCCTCATGCTTGCTCAGTAAGCTTGCCTCAATTTGTTCCTTCGACTGCAGGCTGTCATCCCAGTCATCCCCCATCTATTTAAACATTCATAACCTATGGTTAGCCGGAGGAATCGTTATAAAAAATCAACATGTTAGAATGACTGCATTGACAGAAATCACTCCAAAATCCGTAGTATGGTGTACATAATAGCCGAATCAATTATCGTATTTATTTGTAAAATAAAGATAGAGGATAGAGGCTGGAAAAAATATAGCTTGGAGAAAATTGGAACCGAATTTGCAGCAGTCGAACTTGTACATCACATTTTCCAGGATATAAGTCCAGAGTCCAGACTACTAACTTTGCCACCACTTCAAGCAAGTCAGTCAAAACCCCATATATCAGAGAAAATAGGGGATTTACCTGCAAGTTTACAAGCTCTTTCGCATGTTTCTGCAAGAGTTGCCTCTGAAGAGCCTGATTTTGTTCTGTCATCCTGATTCTCCTCATACGAATCTGACACTGCACACGGGAAAGAGTTTGCATGCACCGAAGGGTACCGGCTGCTTGCCGTTTGACCACAGGCCCTTCCATCAATGATTTCAGCCTGACCAGTCCTCTTAAAGCACGCAATGCCTTTTTTGCCTGAAAAGAAAAAAATCGCGATTGGTCGAATCCATTACATAAGTTTCAGTTGTAGAGTCTCTTCAACATTATAATTGATAAGAAGCTTACACATTCCTCCCTTTGCATAAAGAATTGATAATAAACTCAAACCATTATCAAGAAAATGTTTCATAAAGATATTTTGGAATGTATGCTGCAGGATGAGTAGGATTAACCGCAAATCGGCTGGACTTGATTGATAACAATATCAGATTGGTTTTCTAATAAAAAATGATTAAGCAAACAGTCTCGTAAAAGGTAAAAAAAATAAAAAATAAAAAACAAAATGAAAATCGCAACACATACCAGGTAAACTCGGAAAGCGGTTTGAATTTTAATTGCTGCCACTTCCTCAATAGATTTTCCAGCAAACCTAGCACCCGTATTAATCTGACGTCGAACGACCTCTGCAGGTGCCTGAGCCGGAGCAGCAGGAGCAACAGCATCATCATCAGCAGTGGCAAGTGCCACAGGGCAAGTCCGCTCGCTCTGTTCAGCCTCAGCTTCGATTAATTTCACCTCTTCCGGCCGAGGAGGAGGAGGAGGAGGAGACAACTTGACAGGTTCTAAAGTGGCTGCACCGGAATCACTAGGACCCAAATGCACCTCCTTCTCCAAAAACTGTTCTTTTGATTTCTGAAAAAACATAGCAATCAAGAGCATTAAAAACTCATCGATGACTATAAAATGCAAGTAATTTATAGTTGAAAATGGAACTTTCTCAAGACCTGGGTTTTCTTTTCCTTGGATTCTGGGCTGAAGGCTTTCTTTAAAGAAGATAGCCATTTCCCTTTCTTCCCCATCTTATCTTTCCTCAGTGTAATCCTTTAAGAGGCAAAAATAATAGCCTTTTCTAATTGCATTTGGAATAGGATAGAAATGGGAAATGATTTCTCACTGTAAAATAAAAGAGGCAAATAGCAAATAAATGGTAATAACAGATCTACCATAAAGCAGACAGGCAAAATCATGGGGGAAAATTAAATGTTAATACTTCAAATTAGGAAGGAAAATGAGAATTTTAAGCAAAGAAGAACCTGATTGGAACGAAAGAAAAGTTCCCATGATTTATCATATATATATGCTAGCAGAATCTAAACAAGTTTTTAACTTCTTTCATTTTCAATTCAAAAATGACTAAGCAAGTTGAAGTAAATATTTTCTGCTCCATGAAAACAGTGTACGCTATTTTCTTCCTTACACTAGATTTTCTCCTCAACCTGGTAAAAGCACTATAAGTCAAAACGCAAAATCTCCAAATGTATTTAACAAATGGCTGATTTGATTTTCTCACAAAATTGGAAAACAACCCAGATTTTGAAAAATAATTAGCAACATCATTCAAACAGAAAATTCAAACAAAAAAAGCAAAAAAGATGCATCTTTGAATTTGGGTACATGAAACAAAAAAAAAAAAAAGAGGCCAAAACTAGCAAAAACTACCTGAGATTGTAATGCCCAGATCTCAAAGAACTTGAAATGGTCACGATTTCTATAACTGACTCTTTGTGATATAGAGAAGAAGATAAACAGATATAGATCTTGACAATAGAGATTTCACAGAATATGAAGAAGAAACAGCTGGTTTTCCTTGCTAGTGTGACCCCACTTCTAGGGTTGGGCAACTAAGTCCCCACTTAATTTAAACAGAGCTTGCCTCCTCCTTGTCTGATTGGTTGAAAAAAAGGCCACTCATCTACCATTTTTTTCCCCTAAATTTTGGGTAACTAAAACAGTTAAAAAAGCACCCCTTCCTTTTTCTGTCGTTTTTTCAAGCTTTAATAATGGCATTTTCAGTTCAGTAAGATGGTGAAAACCGAAAACTCAACCTAAAACTTTCAACATCTCTGTTCTTTTTAGCTTCCTAAATCAAAAATAAAAATTACAAAAGCATAAATTGTAAATTGATTGGTAATTATAATTTGTAGCATAGCATGGATAAATAAGAATCACGGCGAAGTGCAACTTTTCTTTTTTCCTTTTTGGGAACATCAATTGGAAAATGTTTGAGAATATAGTAAAGACAATGTCTGTTTTTGAATCCGGACCTAACTCAAAGTATAAATGTTAGAGCAAGGCGGCCTATGCGGCAAGTTGTCGGTAGACACCGCCACAAGTTTTAACTTTTTTCAGTCCCAAAAAAAAAGGGTGGGTTATATTTTGTTTGATACTGTTAAAATCAAAAACATGATTGGTTGGTTGATTGATCGATTGATGAACCAACTATTTAAGGGACACAGATTATTCAATGCAAAGTTGGATAATGAAGTATTCTTTTTTGGCTCATATAGCTTATTGCAGGCTTTGCAGATACCAACATTTTTGCAATAAATTTATTAAATATTATATTTTAAAAATAATTATATAAAAATTAATTAAATTAAAATTTTAATTATATATATTATATAATGAGGGCAATTATACATGTAGTTTGAAACTTGTATCATAGGACACACTACATGAGAGAATTAGGTGAGAGTACACACGCAATTTGTCCAAGCTGTTTGAAGAAATCAAGATCATAAACATTGGAAAGTGAGGTGAAAATGAAATGAACAAACCCCACTCATCTTGTGGTTGCTCAATATGCTTTTACTGCAACATTGTGCTGATGATTTAGCTCTGCTTCAGGGTCTGTAAAATTCTCCTTTGAACACTAAATGCCTATACATAATAATACCTATTTTCTTTTAAGTATCGGATTCGGGTAACTCATTTGAATCTGATTGCCCTTCCACGACCACCCACAACAATGGCTCGAGGAACCAGCCCTATTGTATTTGCTAGCCTCGTCAATAACACCCCCTTGAAACTGTGGTGTAAAAATGATTATGAGTCTTGCATATGGCAACTTTTATTACACGAACAACCACTTGTTTTGGACTTTCTAATCCCTTGAAGACTTTGCTGGAACCGGCTTTGGAGTTTCTGCTATCGAACTTCAGTTAAACATTACTCATATGTGCCGCTGTTGCGGATTGGTTCAACGTTTAGACAGGCTGAGGTGAAATCTGTGATTTATATTCTGCAATAACACGGCTTGAAAAAATAGAACCAAGTGCTTAATTCGATTGATTTATGCAGCTACTTGGAAGTTTGAATTTTAAAATTGAATCTCAGGAGCAAATCCTGTCAAAAACCCCATGACAAAAGATAAAGAGACGTGAACAACAGCTTTCTTCCATCACCGGACTTTCTTCTTTGATCTCCTCGCTGACCCCATCTTGCTAAACTTACCAACCCATCAGCGGAAAATGGAATTTTAAGGTGGTATATTTGGTCACCTCCACTGAACCGGTGACATGAAGGTCTCACCCAACTGATGATCCAAAAATCTCACTGGTTTTATCTTTCAATCTGACTTTTTAAATATTGCCCCCATGTTACGATAAACAGGTAGATGCAGAACGTGTTGCAGGATCAGGTATAGTGGCTTGGTTTCGCAACTTCAGGGAATTACAGATACTTAGAAATGAATTTTGATGTGTACGTTCCTGTTACGAAACAATAAAAATAGATTAACAATAAGGAACGGCCATTTGAGTCTGGTTCTCAATGTTTAAATCTTTGGGATAAAGAGGCCAATCCATGTAGAGCTATGAAGATCAAAAACACTCGAAAAGAAAACGTAAAAATATCAAACTAGAATTGTTTAAAAACGCATTCAACTGCAGTGATCCAATTGACAATGTAAATAAGAACATTTGCAGATAAAAAGTACCATCCAAAACAAGACACAGACGACAGCATTATAAAAAAAGTCCACAAAACTGCCATAAAAATACTAAATAAAAAATAACAATAAGACCAAAATTAAGACAAGTATCCCAGCAGTGATGATTTATCTCTCCAATGCCAGTCTCATTTTCCACCCTTCTTGGCAGCAGACTTGGTGACCTTGGCACCAGTTGGGTCCTTCTTCTCAACACTCTTGATGACACCAACAGCCACGGTCTGGCGCATGTCCCTGACAGCAAAACGTCCAAGAGGTGGGTACTCAGAGAAAGTCTCCACAACCATGGGCTTAGTGGGAACCATCTTCACCATTCCTGCATCACCATTCTTCAAGAACTTAGGCTCCTTCTCAAGCTCCTTGCCAGATCGCCTGTCGATCTTGGTCAACAGTTCGGCAAATTTGACAGCAATGTGGGAGGTGTGGCAGTCAAGAACTGGGGCATATCCATTTCCAATCTGGCCCGGGTGGTTCATGATGATGACCTGAGAGGTGAAGTTGGCAGCCTCCTTGGCAGGATCATCCTTGGAGTTTGAAGCAACAAAACCACGCTTGAGATCCTTGACAGCAACGTTCTTAACATTGAATCCAACGTTGTCGCCAGGGAGAGCCTCCTGGAGGGCTTCATGGTGCATTTCAACAGATTTAACTTCAGTGGTCAGACCAGAGGGACCAAAAGTCACTACCATACCAGGCTTAAGGATACCCGTCTCAACACGACCGACTGGGACGGTTCCAATGCCACCAATCTTGTAGACATCCTGAAGTGGGAGACGGAGTGGCTTGTCTGAGGGCCTCTTGGGCTCATTGATCTGGTCAAGAGCCTCAAGGAGAGTGGGACCCTTGTACCAGTCAAGATTGGTAGACCTCTCAATCATGTTATCACCCTCAAAACCAGAGATTGGGACAAATGGGATCTTCTCAGGGTTGTAACCAACTTTCTTAAGATAAGAAGAGAC
>JBBYHL010470893.1:0-13613 GCA_038381835.1 Adansonia madagascariensis | reverse complement strand
ATATCTTTCTAAGTTTTTTATTTGGTAGTAAAAAGATTTGCAAGCTTTTGTATTATTCATTATGAGAAATAAATGAAGTTGTTTTTAAAGTTATTTTTTTACAAATATCTTTTTTTTTCTATATAAATATCATGGTTATATAATTTCAACTTCTAAGATGCATATTAGCAGTTTTCTCATATTTAATCTAGAGCTAGTTTAGTTAATCAAATACATAATAGTTTGATTAGTTTCATATAAGTAGCAAATAACTTTAATAAGGATGGTCAAGTTTTCATTCCAAAAGTTATGAAAAATATAAGTCTTTCTTAAATAAAGTTAGCTTTTGATTTTGTTATATTGAATTAGTTAAACTCATAGTTTTTAAAAGATATTTTTTAATTATATTCTAAAAGTATCTTTTAGGGTAGTTAAATGATAAGGGTTAATTATAGTGCTTAACTTGGTTAATTAGGTAGTAAGGGAAAGTAAGGAAGTCAATACATGTTTGATTCCATGGCTGATTTATTTGTTTGAAAAAATGCATAAGAGTTTTCGATGATTGATGATAATACATTAGTAAGTAATATCAATTTACTACCAAAGTTTTTTCATCATGGATTTCCTACTTAAACTATTTTTAAAGTTGTTTTCATTTTGTTCCCAATCAAAAGCAATTTAAAACCCCTCATTTATTTTTATTATTGTTTTCTCAACTAGATTCTACCATTTTTCCTATTACTTTGTTTCTTTTTTTTCTATTCTCAAAATTAGTTTGGCACTTCTAAAGATCCTTGCGGGATACGATCTCTATTTCCCTATACTACAAATTTGAAATCAAGATAAAGGAAGTGAGCATTATAAACGGGTAGCATTGATAACTACCAAGTTTTTGGCACCATTACCAAAGACCTATTAGTTAAGTATAATTCTGATTTTGTTATTTCTTTTTGTTAAATGTTATTTGTATGTTCATTTTATAGGTATATGTCTTTTGAAGACATCAGATTTCATAGGATAAGGCAATTCGTTCAAGCAACTGAATCCTTGCCAAGCTTTAAAGCACTAAAAGCGATTGCACAAGAATCTTTTGCTTTTACATCCTCTTAAAATCAATCACCTCTAAAGACACCATCCATCCACTCTTTGACTTCCTCAAGTGCATCAAGAAGAAAAATTATGGCCATTGCACAGAATGTTCGGAAGTGCATACTAAAGGAGCCTGCTGCTTTAAATATCATATCTCAACCTATTTGCACTAATTTTCCTAATTTTCAACAACTATTTAAATTTAAATATGGTCTTATTTGTTTACTACCTATCTTTTGTGGTTTCGTAGGGGAAAATGCAAATAAACACCTTAAGGAGTTTGACATGATCTATTCGGGTATGAAACCACTAAGGGTGATAGAAGATTAAATAAAGTTGAAGGCTTTCCCATTCTTTTCAGTAGATTTGGCAAAAGATTGGCTTTGCTACCTCCCATTCGGATTAATGGCTACTTGGGATAAGGTGGCAAAGCTCTTTTTACAGAAATACTTTCCAACCTCTAAAGCTGCAAGCATTAGAAATAAGATTTACGAAATAAGGTAAAATTAAGGGGAGACATTATATGAGTACTGGGAGAGATTTAAAAGTTGTATGCAAGCTGCCCCTATCATCAGATCTTGGAGTAACTTTTGATTCAATACTTTATGAAGGCTTGTTTCCCATGCAAACAAGCATGATCAATGTAGCCTCTAGAGTTATGTTGGTTAACAAAACACCTAATGAAGTAAGGGCTTTAATCTTCAACATGGCAGCCAACACTCAACAATTTGGCACAAGGACTAGCAATTCCACAAGGAATGTTTGTGAAGTAAGTACATAATCCTTGCAAAATCAAATTTCTAATCTTACTTCACTTGTAAATCAAATTGTTGTAGGAAACATGCAAGTAAAAGTATGCAAATTTTGCTTAACCCAAGGATACATGATTGATATGTGTCCCACCCGCCAAGAAGACCATTTAAAGTATGTCAATGTAATTGGTGGATTCACGAGACAACCATAAAGGAAATATGATCCATTCTCCAACACCTATAACCTTGGATGGAAAGATCACCCTAACTTTAGTTATGGGAATCAAGTAGGCAAAAATTTTGACTTTCAACAAGGAAATTGATAGACCTTTCATATCAATCTAGAACACAAGCTTCAAGGGAATTAGGTAACTCTTTCAAGGATATTGTAAAAATGCTTGCAACTAATTAAGTTAAGTTTCAACAAGAAAATTTTGCAAGACTTATCAATTTGGAGAGGCAAATAAGCCAAATTGCAATATCCTAGAGTAAGTTGGAAAGTCAAGGTTGGAGGAAGTTACCTTCCCAAATTGCAAATAGGCCGTTTAGTATTCTTAATACTATTGCAAGTGTATGTTTGAGAATAATGAGACTATAGCATATAACAATTTCTATGCTTAATGATTTATTTAATTAGGATTGAATCTAAGATCGACATTGAATGCCAACAATCATCCTCAATTGGCATGTAAAAGGGAAAATAAACATCTTATGTTTATGAATAAATCAAGAATATGTTTCAAAAACACTAACTAAGAAGGCAAGCTTTGATCAATATCAACAAGGTTGCCACTTATGGTCCATCTTCAATACTCCTTTCATTTAAGCCTTACAAAATGTTATACATATTTAAGTGCCAAATTCTAGGTATCATATACCAAGAGAAGTGAATTAATCTCAGTGTATTTCTAATATTGAAACTTCTGTAAGTTTGTTAATTTTGATCATATCAAGATATTCCTTGCAATCTTTACTTTATCAATCTAGGTCTCCATCATGTTAGCATATAACTTTATCATTTCTTTTGTCTTTTTTTCAAAAGAACTATATGGACAATGCTTGGATCATAATCCATCTAAAATGCGTAAGTCTTGAAATACATCATATTATATGAGGTCTGATTAGGCTACTTTCTAATATCTTGCTTAGGAAAAATTCTTTAAAGATGTTGAACCTCTTATTATGATTATACTTATAAAACAATTCTTTAAGGTTTCAAATTATTTCATGAGCTTAAATAGCTACTTGCTCTTTTCAAAGAACAGGCGTTATACTACTTGTGGCCACATACCCTTTTTTTTTTCTTTTTGGACGATCCGAAGCGGGTGCGCATGACTTAAAAATGTATGATAGTGGTGGTGGTTGAGCCTTTGAATTATCCTATAATTGAGATTTGGATTAGGCATAGTAGTATAAAAGGGAAAGAGACCATCAGGTGAATTGCTCATCTAACTAGTCTCGGATAGCCACCATGATGTGGGCATACACTTAGAGTCGCCATCGATCATTTCGGGCTAGGCAAGATCAGATGCCTATCAAAAATAATATTCTAAGTTATGAAACTCGAAACATCAATTTTGACATCTACAAAGTCCAGAGATTCGTTGGTTGGGATTGGGAGTTAGATACATGTGGGGAAGGATTAGCACCCCCACGATGCTTGAAATCGATACCTACTAACTATATCATGCTTCAGTTTCAACTTAATTAGTTCATTTGGCCATTTTTCAAATATAATCCCCTTTAATGCAAGAACTTTTGTGGAAAATGTAAATATGAGTTTTGAAAGATAATTTGATGTCACCTATGCATCGTGGAGGTATGAGGAACATAAAGATTTTTTATAAAGATAATTTCTAGATTAAATTTTGAAAATTAAGATATCCCGTATCAAACGTTGGAGATATACCAATATGGAACATTGCTTGTAAAATTTTTTAAAAAACACATTTTAAATATGAATGCACGATATCACTGTAAAAGGAAATGTGTTAGTAGGATGAAAAAAATATAATAATTTTATAAACAAACAATCATAAAAAAAAATAACATAAAAAGGAGGGATAATCAGAATGTATCTCATAATTGTCTTCGATTATTGAAGAATATCTGGGATGACAGTTTAGAGGCAGTTTGGATTTGGTGGTAATTTGAGGGACAAAAAAGATTTAATCAAAATAATCCAAGGTATTTAGAAAAGAGAAAATTTTTGGATTTTTGGAGATAAAAGTGGGTTTGGAGTATCCCATCAGAGAGGTAGGGTTGAAGTATCCCCAAAGATAAAGTAATGAATATAGGAATCTCGAATATACTTGAGAGAGAAAAATTAGGTTTTTGATAGAAACAGGATTGAAGTATCCTCTCAGAGTGGTAGGGTTAGAGTATCCCCAAGAATGAAAATCTTTGATGATTTGAGGAAATAACTAGGAATTTCAAATAAATTCGAGAGAGAAAATTTAAGTTTTTTGGTGGAAATGAGGTTGAAATATCCCCTTAGAGTGGTGGGGTTTGAGTATCCCCAAAGATGAAAATTTTTTATGATTTTAGAAAATAGTTAGCTTAAAAAAAAGAGGTATTTTAAAAATAAAAATTAAAGATTTGAATAAAATATGTTTTGTCTTAAGCCTTGATCCAAGACTAAAAGGTTTATGTAGTAAGGGAGCCAATCGGATGCATTTAGAGACATTTAAACATCTCTATTAAGATGTTCTAGAGATCAGGCTAAAAGTAGAGGACAACTTCGTGCAGTCTCCCTTCCCAAATTTATTCCAAGTTCATCCGAAGGCTTCAAAGGGTAAATAGATATCATTCAAAAGGTAATTCGATAAGGACTAATAAAAAATATTTTAAAAATCCTAAAAGGTCACATTCTAGGCGAAATTAATTTTTAGAGCTAGGCCTATTTCGACATTGGCAACATGTACAAGGGAAAGCGCATGATGGAATTTGAAGAATTATTCTAGGCTTATCCAGAATTGTTAAATCGTAAACAATACATTTTCACAAAGGGAATTTCATAAACTGAAAATAATTTGATGACTTTTAATGGAAATATAAAAAAATTCTAGAAAAATCATTTATGACTTGAAAATAATTTTTCAAACTCGGACAATGGTGCTGCCAAAGCAAAAGCAGGGGAGTTATTTGGTATTTTTGAGGTTTTTCCTAGGACAGACTTGAATCTAGGACATCTGAACATCCATGATAAAAAAAAACAAGTAACATGGGCATCATGAGTTCATTCCATAATCCCAGAGTAGTTTGGGATAATGAAACAACCCGTTGACGATGTCGTATTAGACTCAAGATCAAGGCTTAATACTTTAACAAAAAAAATAGCATTTTATTTCCATGAATCCAGACTTGGAAGATTAGTTTGTCCCTAAGATTAGAGGACCAATTTAATCAAAACATTAAATCTATGCTAATCCCAATTATTTGAAGGTATCATAGACTTAGGTTTTTTGAGAAATCAGATTTCTTATAACAAACAAGCATGCATTTTGACAAACAAATCTTGAATAAAATACAACATGCACAAAGATGAACAAGTATTACACATGCAAACAAACAAAGATGACATTTTTAACATGGAAAAGGTAATGTTCGGAGATGACAAATAAGATGTATGGAAGTGACGTGAACATATTTAAGTGAAGATAGGCATGCTAAAATTTTTAAGTTAGCATTTTTGTGCCATGAGAGTTCTTTAAATACCAGAAAATGCATGAACATACTTAATGCATGTTAGGAAGAATATTGAAACACGTGTTAAGCATATAAAAATAGATGAAATGCGACTGGTAATGTATGAAGAGTAGAAGTTTGGCCTACCAAGCAACATCATGGCATCAAAAGAACATCAAGATCCTTAGACTACCATAATCAAGGCAACAATAATGCATGAGAGTCCTAGGATAGTCATGGTAGCGTAAATGATTCACTAAAATGATGCAAATGATAAAAACAAAAAATATATGGAACAAGGTAGAGAAAATATACCAAAAAGCTTGAACATTTCTTTCTACTTGAAGTAGTGACTTTAAGCTCAATTTCTTTCCTCTCTTTGCTATTGTTTAACAAAAAAAGAATAAAAGGAAGAAGCTTTCTGGTAATATTGTTGATGGTAAGGTTTTTCAAGAATGAAAGTGTGTGAAGAGTTGATTTTTTTTTGTTCTCTGCGGGTGGTTTTGGGAACTAGGAGAATGAAGTATGAAGGTCAATGGAACAGTGTTTTAAAAGAGTTTTGGGACTGAAAATTGCTAAAAGATTTTTTTTGGAGGTGGCTAGAAGAGTTTGTATGTGTCCTTTGCTGAGCTAACTTTTTCTTCTTAAATTCAAGGTTCAGCCAATGCTTTTTGGAAACAAAGCAAGGGTATTTTTTTATCTTTCATTCAAGTATTAATGGAAATCTCCAGTTACTGTGCTCAATTAGCCTTCTTTCCATTGGTTTTACCATGCAGAGTAGTGGGGCAAAAAGGCTACAATAGCATAACTAGAGATGCCTACCATGCCTTTTTACAATCATATATTTCATAAAAATGACCCTTGTCATTGGCTATTTGGGCTTTAAAAATTTGTTTAAATCCAATCACGACCCCATAACTAAGGCCTGGTATGAATTATGATGATTTTTGGTGTAAAACTTGTGTTTGAATAGGATCTTCAAAGGCTAAAAAATGGCTTGAACTGGGCAAATGTACCTTGGTGTATCGATACAAAACATTCTGTATCAATACATAATTCAACTTTTATGCATGAGTATCGATACAATGAGGTGTGCATTGATACTATAAGCAAAAAATTATTTCTAGCCTTTAGACTTAGAGGTTTGTATCGATACTCCATGGATTTGTATTGATACTCATGCTTGTGTTTTGATACATTTTGCCAAAAATCACAACTTTAGTTACTGCAAGGGCTGCATTGATATAAACATGCCAGGTATCAATACTACTCCTTAGTTATTGATACCAAACCCCCTTGTATCGATACTCCATATGAAAATTCAAAATTTTGATGATGTAAAGGCCCCGTATCAATGCTTATGCACCAATATAACTTGCACGCACCTTAGGTTTTTTTAATACCTCACTTTGGTGATAAATAGTGAGAAATTGACTTGTGTACTCATCTAAATGACTCCAGTGACACCTCGAATAGTGACTTTTTATGCCTCATTTCTTTATTTTTTTTAATATGACCCATAGTTATTTTTGACCTTCCTAAAAAAATTATTTTGCCTACCGTCGTGTTGCCTAATAGTGCCTGGCGACATAGCACTCGACAGTCGTTCCCATTTTTTTTATTTTCTGATTCTATCATATTTCAATTAAGTCTCGAGATGCCAAAAGTTGGCCCACCAAAATGAGGTGTTTACATTAGCCATCATCACAATGTGGCTTGATCAAGGTCATCAACATGAACTTAATACACTGCCCCTGACCTTATGGGCTATTCTTGGATATGCCATTCAATGTGGGCCTAGTCAATTAACTTTGGCCTATTAAAACTTATAAGCATCATGTATGCTACTTAGTAATAATCAATTAGTCATGTTGTGTTTATATCCATTATGAACCAAAATATTTTATAGTTAATAATTTGCAATTTCAATCATTAAATAAGGTTTTATAACTTTAATGATTGTCGTTATTATTTTATTGACATTATAGCTTTCAACTATGATAAGAGAAGTTCAACATTTGAATCTTCTTAATGAGCTAAAACCTCTTTCATCCTTCCATGACCTTGGGAATAGCATAATAAACCATGAAAAAACTAATTCGGTAGGTAACATAGCATACCAATTACATCTCTATGCAACTCCTAGATCAGTTAGGTAGTAACCTTTACCTAAATACATCATATGTATTTCACCTAACTACTACTCTAATGCTATATGATCAAGTTTTATGCATCCAGATAACACGGCATTAGTTGAATAAGACCCTTTATTCATAACTCAAGTAACTCAGATAGTAGGGACCATAGGGATAGGCTAAAAAGTCTCCTATGGTCAGAACTAAGTTATCTTGTTACAAAAGATGGAAGGTAACTAATCATGCTTAGGTATAAACTCAATATTTTATAAGGGATTTTTTTAATATTTGTTTTATATCTCATTACTTTCTTTGATTAGCATACTTAGCATTTATTTAATCATATATCACATATAAAAAAAATTCAAAAATAAATCTAAGATATGCAATCTAGTAGGATGATTATGGACTTTATCCATCTAGTTTCCTTGAGCCAATAGGAAACTAGTTGGTCAAATTCCTAGTGATCACATACAAGGTTATCGCACATCTTGATGATGATCTTCTTGGTGTCATCTTCTTTACATCTTGTATTTACATAAATTCTAATATTATCCTAATCCTAAATCTACAGGTCCTATGTAACTGTTACATATCATTGTAAGAAACCTTGAGTTACATTTGAAGGAAGTTAGGTGAGAAGAGAATTTATAACCCATAATTAAAAGAGAAGGCAGGGTTCACAGACCTTATTTATAAAATAAATATCAAAAGAAAAATTGAACCATCCATAACCTAGTCATACTAAAGTCTAGTCCATAGTCATCCTCATGCTATCATATTCATATTATAAGCATGAATTAATATAAGCATAGCTAATATCACTTGATGATCTTGTGTGTCATTTGCATAAACCTCTTTAAACAATTTGAGATGATTTATCTAATTATTTTAGTATTTTTGATTCTTTAATTAAAACATTTTTAATTAAATTCTTAACTTCTAAGAAGTATGTCTTAAATTGCTCATTACTTAACTTTTAGGTTATTTGTCTTAATAAGGACCTTATCTAACTTTTAGATAACTTTGTCTTAATTTGGACAAACTATTATACATCTTATATTGCCCAAGCCATTTAGGAAACTTGTTTTCAAAAAACCAACATTTTAAGACAATAAATTGGACATTATCTAACTTTTACATTGTTTGTCTTAATTAAGACATTAGATAACATTATCTTAATTTAGACAAACTATTTAACCTATAATATTTACTAAATTATTTAAGAAACTTGTTTTCCAAATTTTTTGACGCTTAGTAATTGAGCCATATTTAATTTAATTAAGAAAATAATTTTCTTACATGATTAACATTTATTCTAATCATACTAGAACAAATCCTACTCTAAGTAGGATTAGTCATTTAAATTAAATGTATTTTTTAATTAAACAATTTAATTAAATTTTAATTTATGTATACTACATTATCCAATCCATGTCTTAAATATATTTAAGAAATTATTACAATGGGATAATTAGGTGTTTGATGATAATTATGAGTTCTAATGGAACTTAACCTCTCCAAAAGGTGATTGCACCAATCTCTTACTAACATTTAGCATTTTTTTTAATTTTTGATTATCTTGATATGATCATATCGTACTTAAAATTTAAAGAAAATTCAAGTTACAAGAATGCTAGTCCAAGTAGGAAGAGGTGGTGCAAAATTTAGAGGAGTCTTAGTCCAACTAGAAGTTTGCTCCATGCATGGCTGCCATGCATGGCTATCTTAACCATCCTAATTCAACTCAAACACTATCGTCTTCCTCCCACAAAACCTCTAAAAATTACAGTGAATTTGTAGTAACATCTTGCTACTATGGATGCCGCACCAAGGTACCAAGAGTGAAGATGAAGTGTTGTGCACATCTAGTACATCTAATGCACTTGATATGGCCCAGAATTGAAATGTTTTCGACTTTGATTTTAGCCAAAAATTTCCAATAGTATTATGAACTTTTCATGACACTTCTAATGTAGAAAAACATGAAACAAATAGTAACAATGGCTATTGAAAATTTTAGCACCATCATCACACTAAAATGGAGCTATCCTAACAACAAACAACACAAAACATTAGCGTGTGACTCAAACATTAATTTAATTAGAAAAAACATATTTTAAACAAATTAATAGTGATAATAAACACAAAATCATGTGTTGGGAAATTAATAATTAAAAAGAAACAATCTTTTTAATTTTTAATTTAAGAAACAGATCAAAATAATATCAAAACAACCTGAATAGCTTAAGACATGTTAGGACTTTAATCTAAATTAATTAAAAATTTTAATTAATTATTCAAACACTTTTAAGCATGATTAAAGTCAAAAATTAAATACTGTCTAGATTTAAAAAATTAAAGAAAAATAATTTTTTAATAATTTTACCAAAATCGAAAAATCACCAAATCAACACACAAATCAATCAAATTAATTATTACCGAAAACAAGCATGTTAGACCACATGTAATCTACAAGCCTTAGGCTCTTGATACCACTGAAAGAAAATTCTAGGCTCATGCATATCAATATAAACATAAAATTAATCAAAATTAAACATAAATAGCAGAATTAAACAAAGAAACACCTGGATTTCCTCAAGATCTTAGAAAGAGATGTACATGTGATCGGCTACAATTTAAAATATAGATCTGATAGAAATTATACCTACTTAGAGACTCATAATTTTAATCGTGTCGATCCCTACAAAAATGCACCATGAGTTAATTACTACGATCTCTTTTTTAGGCTAAAAAGTGTTTTGCCTCTAATAGTGATCTAGACAAATGTCTCTTAGAACCTTCATGAGGTCAAGTGGTTCTCCAATGTTGGCTAGAAGGCTTCATTAGCCATAACCAAAGGATATACAGCCAGCAGGTTCAGAATTGAAGTGATCTGAGAATAATTCCTATACTTATTGTGCCAAGAAAAAGAAAAAAAATAGCTCTATATGGAAGTAGTTGTTTTTCATATATACAGGCAAACGAATTCAAAATCCCAATTTTTTATTTTGGTTGATTCTTTTAGCATAGAAAATTGACTTTCTACCTTCATTATGATCAAACCTCAGAAACCATGTTTGTGCTAATACACCGTTATGGAAATCCATGAGATTATGCCAACCTCTTAAGAAGTAGGAAAGTTGGCACCTAGGGTTTTCTAGATGCTCTTATAAAGCAAAAAGCCTTAATAATATAGTTAAATATATCTAGGCTAGGTTAGTTAATGGGTCAACTGAGCCCATTACTAACATGCTTAGAAGTTGGTGCCAACTTGGAGTGTTTTCGGAGCCTAAATAAAACTATTTTAATTAGCTTATTTAAGATTAGACCTTGTCAGTAATTTATTAATATTTCAGCCCAATAGCACACCAAAGATAGCTATTCCATGCATCTAGCCCATTAGCAAGCCTAACTCGGAGTAACTTACAATTAAACTCTCTTTACTTAATAATTAGGGCTTTTAGTCCAACTACTTAATTTACATGTTAGATAATTTTAATTTATAATTAAATTTTCTAACCTTAGTAAAACAATTTTTACTTCATGTAAATAATATTAAATAATTATCAAATAATTATTTGATTTTTTAAATACAATTATTTGGCTTTATTTAATAATATCTCTAAACGATGTTTAAAAATAAACATTATGGTGATAAGATATTTTTATCTTTATTGCCATATTAAGACATCTCTAATTAGATTTCATAAATCTAATTTATGTCTTAAATTATTCTCAATTGAACTTATTCAATTAAGTCTTCCTTATTCTATCCTTTATTTAATTAAGTTACACTTAACTAAATCTCAGTTTTAATCCAATAGATCATCTTATTCTGTGTGACCCATTAGGCTTCCATCATAATGACAATAAATATAATTATCCAATTAGGTTTATTTATATTTATAGTCCACGATTGGCCTCTAGCAAGGTATTATGGCCACTCAGTATACAAGAAGAGTCAATATGACCTCTTAAGAGACCTTTCAGTAACTAGATGTACTTTGGTCCTTTCACAGATACCTTAAAAAGACCTTAAGCATGGTGTAGTGTCTACTCATATATCAATCCATATTAGTTCCTTTAGCTTATGATTAGCCTCATGAATTTAAAGAAACATCTCCCAAATCCATCATGCAATGGCCAATGACTTTATCAGGTTAATATGCCTCAAATGTCACTCGGAGTGGTGAAACCTCTACAAATCATTCATCCACCTTCGTATGGTTCATGTCATACCCAAAACTACCCTACCATAATCATCTGTATATTTTGGACCTGTTTATGATGGAATGGGAGCATGATACTCTACATACAAGATAACCTAGTATCTCAAGTTTGAGGACTAATATGCACGACTGGCACATGAGAACATATTCCCTAGACACTTAAATGACTTATACCAAATGAAGTTCTTATACAATCCATGTTTAGTAAACTTGTTTCCATTAAACAAGCACCCATATCCATCTCCAAGTATCTCTATACTTCAACTTCTTTGAAATGAAAGAGTTGCATGCATCAAATGCATGGAGGCTTAGCATATGCTAGTCTTTAGCATTGTCAATGCCTTATCTTGACAATATGATAACTAGGAATGTTTTTAGAAACACGACTTTAATGCAAAAAGATTTCATCATTTCAACTCATTACGAACTTTATAAGGCCATTGTGTTTCATGGGCTTTATCCAATTAGTGCTTGCAAGATTGTCAAATTACTAACTAAAGTGATGGTTTGCATTATTAACTATTATATGCATTATCTAATTCGATTGGCTTTAGGGAATATACTAACAATAACCATATTAAAACATCCTCATGTGAGCATGAATAGAGCATTAAAATATAATAAAACATCATGGAAAAATAAAACAGGGACTGTTTTGAGATGATCAAAGAAAAATGAGATTTTAGTCATTTTAAGTATCTTCAAAGCATCAATGATTAATAACACATCAAGCCAAACTAAAAAATGCATGTACTTTTGGCAAAAAAATCATGACTTCATAAAGAGGTTTACTAAGAATGAGGTGAGACATGATTGAGAACCAAAAAAATAAAGAAGATGGAAGTAAGAATATATCTAAGAAGCTTAAAAACCATTTACTCCCTTATTCCCTAAAGCTTTTCCTTTCTTTTCCTTAGCTTTCTTTTTTTTTTCTTTCTCTTTAATAAATAAACAAAGTCATATTCTATAGGGTTTTTTTTTATTCTGGTATGAGTGAAAAATGGAATCATTGAGCATCAACGGTTGTTTATATAGGGTGGTATTTTAGCCTAAAAAAACTAGCAGAAAAGGAATATTTTAAGTATTTTCCTTATAAGAATGATGAATCAAGGTAGTAAGGGTTAAGCTTTCAAATTTTAATTCATTAGTACCCTTTTTCTCTAAGATCAAAGGAGCTAATTGGTTGTTATATAAGACAATTCTTTGTTGTGCCTCCTTTAATCACATTTTACGTCAAAAAGTCCTATATTTCAGGCTTCATAAGACTCTAAAAAATGTTTAAACCCAATCCGAAGTCTAAAAATAAATTTCATAAAAATTGGTTTGAATTTGATGATTTTTGGAACCAAAATTGTGGCCCAACTCTTGTTTTAAATCAACATTCTGCAGGAAAGAAAATGCCACAAATCTGGCCAAAATACCCAAATATATCGATCCAATCTAATATGGTATCGATACATTGGGCATTTTCTCTTAATTGTATTGATACATATGGGAAATGTGTCAATATAATAACGCATGTATCGATACATTTGGTCCAAAATGATTTCACTACTGCTAACCCTTGTATCGATACATCGAGCACATGTATCGATACATCAAGTGAATGTATCAATGCATCGCATCTTGGCATCAAAACAACCCATGGTTTTTCAAATTTAGTGACATGGCATTCATCTTATCAATAAAATCGATTGAAAGTATGGATTTTACTCACCTTTTGCTCCCCAAACACCTTA
>JBBYHL010470861.1:1605-13615 GCA_038381835.1 Adansonia madagascariensis | reverse complement strand
ATGGTTTTTCTTGAGATATGGCTTATGAAAGCAAGAATTGGTTTGGTGTATGGTCATGTCGAACGGGTGTTTGGATGCGAGAATTCATGATTTTGACAATTAGGGCACGAATAGAGTTCCTTATGCTTTTTTTTCTTTTCAATGTAATATCAAGATGTCCTGGTGCATATTTTAGTTAATTATCAAACATTATCAATTAAATGACGAGTGCAATGAGAATTGTACATGGGCTAAAAGAAATAAGGCAATATTTATTCATGACAACAAAAAAATATAACTCGATATACTATTTGACAAACAAATGATAGTGTAGCCAGAAGGATGATCTTTTGGGTGAAAGATGCCTCTGACAATCATGACATGGATGTTTTTTAGGTGCTTTTTAGTATATTTCTCGAACAATGAATATGACTAGCATGAGCTGATCTTCAAAAGATCCTTAAGATTGCTATGCATTGTCCTGTAGGTGCTCTCGGCTCATGCCCCCATCAAAATTGATCTTCTCAAGTCACCCTTATGATTTTTTAAACATTGTTGGGTTGGCTGCCTATATGTCATTTTTTTATTTTCATTTAGACCCCTTCTTTTGTTTTTTTTTTTTTGTTTTCTTTTAAAGATGCTTTTTTAGGTATTTGCCCTCTATGCATAATATTTCTTGACAAAATCTGAGTTAACAGGGTTGGGCAAGGCATTGCCATCCATTTCTGACAAGATTAGGACCCTTCTGAAGAAGGCTTGTTTCATGACATATGGTCCTTCCCAATTGAGGGTCTACTTGCCCCGTGCATTTTTGTGAATCAGGAGTATCTTCTTCAATACCAATTCACCTGGGTGAAATTGTCGTGGGCGTATCTTTTTGTCATGGGCTCGGATCATGCATCTTTGATACATTTGACCATGGCAGATAGCTTTCATGCATTTTTCTTTGATGAGGTTGAGCTGGTTGTATCTATTCTTGACACATTTAGCCTCTTCAAGTTTGGTTTCCATTAAGACTCTAAGAGAAGGGATCTCAACTTCGATAGGCAATACATCGTCTATCCCATAGATAAAGGAGAATGAGGTAACGCATGTGGAAGTGTGAACTAAGGTTCGATAGGTATGAAGTGCAAAGAATAGCTTCTTATACCAGTCTTTGTAAGTCTCAGCCATTTTTTCAACTATTCTTTTGATGTTTTTGTTGGCTGCCTCAATTGCCTTATTTATCTTTGGGTGGTAAGAGATAGAATTATGATGCTGGATCTTGAACTAAAAGCAGACCACTTACAACATTTTATTGTTTAAGTTGCTTGCGTTGTCTGTGATGATTTGGTTCAGAAGGCCATATCTATAGATGATGTCCCGCTTGACAAACTTACACATAGTCGATCTAGTGGCATTAGCATACAAGGCAACCTCCACCCATCTAGTGAAATAGTAGATAACTACCAAGATGAAGTGATGCCTATTGGAAGCTTTAGGGGTGATCGACACGATTACATCCATGCCTCACATAAAGGCCATAGGGCCATCATGACATAAAGTGGCATTGGAGGGACATTGATCTTGTCTGTATAGATTTGACACTTATGGCATTTAGGCGTAATTGATGCAGTCTCTCTCAAGGGTAATAACCTACTCTCATGATTTGCTTGGCCATCCAATGTCCATTAGAATGTCTGCCATAAATCCCTTCATGAACTTCTTCTAGGATCCTTTTGGCTTCAAGAATGTTGACGTATCTGAGCAATACTTGATCGTGACTCTTCTTGTATAAGATTTTTCCATCAAGAACAAATCCAATTACCAGCCTTCTGATAGTCCTTTTATCAGTCTCAGTTGCATGTTTGGGATATTGCTGATCTTTGATGTAACGAAGGATGTTAAAGTACCATGGTAGGCCATCCTTCTCTTTTTTGACACTATGACTATGAACCGAAGTTGTACCGATGCTCATCTGGATAGGAGTAATGTCTGATTCTTGGTTGACTTTAAACATGGATGACAAAATAGCCAAAGCATTGGCTATTTGGTTCTTTTCTCAAGGTAAGTGTCAAAAACTGATATTATCAAATTTTTTCTTGAGTTCTGCTATCAGCTTCCCATACTACATTAGCTTGGCATCGCGAGTTTGCCATTCCCCTTTCAATTGGTAGATGACTAGGGCTGAATCACCAAACACCTGTAATGTCTTGGCATTTTTTTTAATGGCTACTTAAAACCCCATGACACAAGCTTTATATTCTGTGATATTATTTGTGCAGTCGAAATTTAGCCTTGCTATGAACGGGTAATGACTCATGTCGAGTAACATCAATATTGCCCTAATTTTATATTTTGGAGTGTTTGATGCTCCATTAAAATACATCTTCCAAGATCAATCTTGTTTAGAGGCAATTTCATCTTTAGAAATGCACATTAGATCTTCATTTGGGAAGTCGAAACCTAAAGGTTCATAATCATCTGCCACTCGACTTGCCAAAAAGTCAACTATCACACTGCCTTTAATGGCTTTTTGGCTAACTAAGGTAACGTCGTATTCAGAAAGTAGGACTTGCCATCTAGCTAGCCTTCCTGATAGTGCAAGGGCTTCGCATAGATACTTGATAGGATCAAGCCTTGCAATCAACCATGTGGTGCGATACAACATGTACTGCCTGAGTCTCTTGGCTATCCACTCCAAAGCATAGCACAACTTCTCGACTACGGAGTAGTTGCACTCATATTTCGTGAACTTTTTGCTTAAGTAGTAGATTGCTTGTTCCTTATTTCCTGACTTATTATGTTGCCGTAATACATAACCCATAGATTTGTCAAAGACTGCTAAGTAAAGGATTAACGGACAACTAGGCACTGGCGATACCAACACTTCCAGGCTTGACAGATAATGTTTAATTTTATCCAAAGCTTTTTGACATGCCTCATTCCACTCTACTGGATTTTGTTTGTGAAAGAGCAAAAAGATGGGGTCGATTTGTCAATGAGCTGGGATATGAATCTAGCAATGTAGTTCAGTCTCCCCAAAAAGCTTATCACTTTTTTTTGGGGTTGAGGTGGTGACATATCTTAAATGGCTTTGACTTTGTCTAGGTCAACTTCAATCCTTTTTTTGCTGACATAAAACCTAAAAGCTTACCCCAAGTTTCTTCGAAGGTACACTTGGCAGGATTTATTTGAGTTTAAATTTTTGTAGCTGTTCAAAAAGTTTTTGAAGGTCTCTGACATGCTCACCCTTTTTTGTTGACTTGGCAATCATGTCGTCCATGTATACCTCAATTTCTTTGTGCATCATGTTATGGAACAGGGCTACCATGGCCCATTGATATGTTACCCCAACATTTTTTAGATGAAAGGGCTTGACATTATAGCAAAATATCCCCCACATGGTTATCAAAGTTGTTTTCTCCATGTCTTCAGGCACCATCTTGATCTGGTTATAGCTTGAGAATTCGTCCATGAAGGAGAAAAAAGAATTCTTGGCTGTGTTGTCTACCAGAGTGTCGATGTGGGGTAGAGGGAAGTTATCCTTAGGACTAACTTAATTCAGATCCCAATAATCAACCTAGATTCGTACTTTGCCATCTTTTTTTGGGACTCAAACTATATTGGCAACCCATTCTGGATATTTGGCTACTTTGATAAACCCTATATCAAACTGCTTCTTGACTTGCTCTTTAATTTTAAGGAGCATTTTCAGCTTCATCATCCTTAACTTTTGTCGAATTGGTTTGCGTCCATGCTTGATGGAAAGCTTATGGACCACTATATCAGTGTCTAGGCCTAGCATGTCTTGATATGACCAAGTGAATACATCCTGATATTCCTAGAGTTAGTCTATCAGCTTGGTCCTAGTTGTCAACTTTATTGAGGTTCTGATTTCAACCTCCTTTCGTTCCTGTTGAGTACCCAGATTTATAACTTCTGTTGGGTCTTCATGCGGCATGATCTGCTTCTCCTCTTGCCAAACTAATCTTAAGAGATCTGATGGTATAGAGCTCTCTTTGAAATCTTTTTCAAGATCAACTTCACTAGTGTAAATCTTCAGCAACCCATTGGCACATCCATATCATTGTCATCAAAACACTTGAAAGGTGAAGAAATAAACATTGCAAAAGGCACACACACAACCAAGGGATTCGGATAAAAATGGAGACAAAAGAGTAATAGAGACAAAAAAGTTGAAAAGTGATATAGACACACAACATGGAATGATAAATGCAAAAGTCATTTCATTGATAATGTTTAACAAAAGTATCCATTACTTAGGACACCTACAGTCTTTGGGCGAGGGTAGGTAGGTTTTCTTTTCTTGACATTATAAAAGGGATAGGAAAAGTGCAAGGGTTTTCGTCATGACCCCATCATCAAAATCAGGTCTTACTGGACAAACACGCATTTTATGGCTCTATATCTTAGAGATAGAGGTTGTGAAGTGCTCTGTTGAAGATAACAGGACATCTTTAGCCTTTTACTTTTTTGGTCGTTTGGATCAATTCATCTTTCTAATTGAAATATCTCATGGAGAGACAAGAACATTGTTGGCTTCGATTCCTCTTCTCAACCTAATGATAGAGTCACCCTCTGGTTGCAGATCATTCTTTTTTACTGCTTTTTTGACTAGTATTAGCCTTAAATCCTAAGTCTCTTTTGTTGACTTGAGTGGTGACTTATAGAGCTCGAGCCATCCCTTGCAGATTCTTACTAAGCCCTTTTTCTAGCAAAAGAACCTTTGCTAATAATCATTTTTAAACCTGAATGGGTACTCTTTGACAGGTGGGGTTCAACTATCGGCAATCTTTCTCCCATAAATGCTGTATTAATGAACTCGAAGGATTGGAAGAATGGCTCTGGTATATCTTCATTAGGCTCTATGTATATTTCTTTAGTGAAAGTAGTGGCAATCATTTCTTCTTCAACCTTGATAGTGACTACTTTGTCATCTATCACAAATTTAAGCTTCTGATGGGAAGAGGATGGGAGGCCCCGATGAAGTGTATCCATGGCCTGCCTAATAGGTAGTTGTAAGATAGATTAATATCCATAACTTAAAAGTTAACTTTATATGTACATGGGCCTATCTGAAGCTAGATTATGATATTTTCAATTACTCCGTGAAATGTTCCATCAAAAGCTCGAACTATGGTATGGCTACTCTTGATGTTGGATTGATTAAAACAAGGAGTTTGCTTAATGTAGTCATGGACATAACATTAAGGGTCAACCTATTGTCTATGAGTACTTTGGGCAAAATGCATCCCTTGTAATGGGTAGTGACATGCAGAGCTTTATAACTGCCTCTGCCTCCCGGTGGGATCTCATCATCTGTGAAGAAGATATAATTATCGATCATGATGTTGTTCACTAGTTGATCCAATTTGTCCACGAAGACGTCTGGTGGCCCATATGCTTCGTTTAACACCTTCAGTAATGCATTTTAGTGAACCTTTGAATTAAGAAGTAGAGATAGCACAGAAATCTTTATGGGTTTTTTGCTTAACTGGTCTACAAATCAGTATTCACTATGCTTGATGAACTTGAGAAACTCTATGGCTTCTCTTTCACCCACTACTTCTTTGACTTTCTTGGGCTCAAAATTTTTTGCTTGGGCCCGAGTGGTACTGGTGCTTGGAGATGCATAACCTTCTATTTTTCTTGAGCTAGGGAAGCATAACACCTATCGCTACGGGTTAGGTGACTAACTCCTTACAGTTCCATTGCAACAATTATGAGAGTTAGTTCTTCGATCATCACTACTTGATTCTCGCACTTCTATGGGTAGCTTTATTGCTCTTATACGAGAATGGTTTAGGTACCTCGACAACTAACTTCGATATAGGTGTCAAAAAATTGACCTTGAGATTTAACTTGCCATAAAGATGAGGGATCGATTTCTTCCATAAGGTGGCTGCATGGTTTTGTTTCCTATCATGTTGATAAATTTAGCATCAGGTGTGGTTTCATGATAGAATTCTATCTGGCCTTCATTCATCATTGTTTGAACCATAGACCTAAACTCCTTGCATGTTTGTAGGGTATGACCTACAACTGTGTGGAAGTCACAAAAGTTATCAGGATTGTCTTCCAATTTTTCTTTTACGTTGAGCAATCCAACCTGAATCAATACGTACCAGACCAAGAACGTTGGCATCCTTACATCCTCATGCTTATCTTGACTTTATATTTGTTCTTAATGTCGATCGTGTTTGTAGCCGGCTCAGTGTGGTTTGGTAAAGGATTGGCGGTAACATTTGGTCCTAGTTCATCTCGAATTGTAAGACTTTTAAGTTAATTAGATTTTACATATTTAGTTCAAAAGATACGCAGTTCTTGATGTCATGCCCCGCTACCTTAGCATGGTATTCATTGTGGGTGTTAGGGTTGTACCATTGCGAGTATGGTGGCTTCTTTTCTAGGACATAGATTGGGGCCACTAAATGATTTTGGAGCAAGGTTTAGTAGAGTCCTTATAGGTCATAGGGATGGGATAAAAATGTTGTCTTTATTGATTTGCACCTCGATTGCCAAGTGCATTATTGGTTGTTCGATTGGTACTTTGGTGAACTTTTAGAGGGTAGCTTTATGGTGGGTTTGATAGGATTGTAAAGAATAGGTTGTAGGTTATGGCATGAATTGGCTAGGGGGTATTGTGATAGGGCAAGAATATAGCGTGCTTGGGTAATGAGGGTCAGGTATTTGACACCATTTTGTTTGAGACGAGCTAGCATAAGTTATGGCATTGGCCTCTTTTTTCTTTTTTTTACTGGCAATATGCTTCTTACTTGATTCAGATGCTTCCCCAGTAGACATTCTACCATTTTTAATGGTTATGCCAATCATTTTCTAGAGAAGACTAGGTTTGAAAATTTCTTGGTGGCATTTCCTATGAGCTTTTCATAATAAGGAGCATGTAAGGTGTGAATAAAAGTGACTGTCATCTCTTTTTCTGTAAGGGAAGGCTGTACTAGGGCTGCTTCTTCTCTCCACTTTTGGACATATTGCTTGAAACTTTTAGTGGACTTTTGCTCAAAATTCATCAGGAAAAGTTGGTCTGGTGCCTAATCTAACATGTGCTAGTATGGATTTAGAAAGGCCTTAGCCAAGTCAGCCCATGATTGGATTTTTTTCATTGTCTAGCTCGATATAACACTAAGCCTCTGCCCTAGTGAGGCTGTGCTGGAAGTAGTGGATAAGGATCTTTTCATTTTTCACAGGTACATTCAGATGTAGATAGAAGGGTCAGTGGTTTCATTCAAATTTTTAAATTCTAGGGCCCTGAACTTCAGGGGAATGACAAGGTTGGACACCAAAGACAGCGATTACAAGTCAAGAGCATCGAACTTGTCACCCCCTTCGATAACTCAGAGGTATTTTTCTAGCAGCTAAAATTTGTTCATTTCTTCTACAATTATGGTGGACTTTTGACCTTCTATTTTCTCTAGTTCTTTATGATCAAGGGTTATTGGATTAGCTGATGAAACTCCTATGTTAACCCCTTAAGTGCTAAGAATGAATTAACCTGTCACAATGGGATTTAGGTAGATACTGGCAGAGTTTGAGAGGCAGGTGTAGGAGCGGGCCGTTGTTCTTGTCTAGTTTTCCCTTGGGTGGGTTCTGGATTATTGGTAAGGGGACTTTCAGTGTTATGAGGATCATCCCTTATTTTAGTAGTGCTAGCTTGCCCTTTTTCTTTCATGAAGGCTGCATTAGTTCTATAAGTCTCATAATTTGAGTTTTGCATTTTGCTTTGCTGACAGAGCATCTGGTCCTATGATTCCTTAACCATTAACTCAAGTCGCTCAATACGAGCTTCATGATCACTCTCCATGATTTGTTTATGGTGTCGTATGTTATACTGATGTGGGATGCTAGGTTTCGTTTTCCTGATTGACCTTGGAATCCCTTGCACTTTTATGGCTCAATTCTCGTATTAGACTTTCACTTAAAAATGTATTTATTGATGAGTGTTTATGATGCAATGATAAGTTTAGATAATGAATGATTCATGTAAGTGTATAGAACAAAATAGAGAAATTAAATGTGCATATGCATTTGAGACAATTAATTCCTAGAATAGCTTCATCAATAACATCATTCCTAGAGCCACAAAAAGGTTTTTTCTTACAACATGATTACATCTGAAAATATCAGACATGATATATTATGTAATCACATGATCGATAAAGCCTAAAAGTTGCTGCTCACGATCTCCGACAGGTACAATGTCTTACCTTATGGATCGAGCTACCTCAATCATGTCGTCTGCCTCTCGTTGAGCCATATAAATTTGTTCAATAAGGTGTTGATGTTGTACTTGGTAGTTCAGACGTGCTTGGTCAATTTTTGCTTGCCAATCTAGTTTGTGTTGATCGAAAGCCCTTGCTAGTTCATTCATATAACCTTGATGAATTTGAGGAGATTACTTTAACTCCTAGATTTTATGGGTAAAGACTTCATTTTTGACCCTGGCAGCTCTTGCATCTTGCATTTGGGTCTCAAGTCTTTGATTTCTTCGTTGGTAGGTAGAGGCAAGAACACATGCCCTTGTAAATTTTTCTTTGCTAGTTTTGACTTCCTCCTTTTACTGATTCAGCTCGTGATTAAGAATGGCAACTTTCGCTTGCCATTTAACTAATGTCTTGCCAACATGTTAGGACTTGTTAGCTTTTCAGAGTGCCATATAATCCTTGGTTAAGCTTTCGAGTTCATCTTGAAGGCAATCCCTTTCTTTGATGACTTAATCTATTTCATTGCTCTTAAGATAGATATCCATCTCTAGTTGTCCTTTTTCCTCCTTAAGTTGAGAGATTTCTACGACAAAGGATGCCTTTTCTCGTTTGAACTTCCTCCTAAATAGCTCGATCCCATAAGGCGGCTCTTCTATTGGGTTTGTACTATCCTAGAGTTAGGTGTTGGAAAAGGGTCATTGATACGGCAGAGTCTCCATTCTTCGTATCCAAGATTGGTGGGGCTTCCTTTCTAGTATCTTTCCATACAATGGATCTTCTTCCAAGCTTGGAAAGCTAACTAAACTTTCGCTTTATAATTGGGCTTTCCGTATTCAAAATCTCAAAGTCCCAAGTCTTCGAAGAACTGGATGAATTATTGGCACTGGAACTAACGCAATACCAATAAAAGAGCACAATTGGTACTTCCTCATAATCCCAGGAGTGGGACACAAGTGTAGTCTCCATATCTATACATAATCAATTAAGCGAACACCCTCAGGGCTCTCTCTTGATTTCTTCCTCCTTGATGTTTCATAATTCTTTGACCTAATGCTTTTTTGTCTTTTTTTGATGACATTCTTCCTCTAATGCCATAGAAAAAAGACTAATCTTAAAGAAAAATTTTTTCCTGGCTCTTTCTTTCCTAACATAGAGATGACCTAAGAGCCATATCTGAAGTAATAGGGCACACCTGATAAACCTTCTTGTTCCCGTTCTTTTACTAAAGCTGAGGACGCGGATGGTTTCAGCGATGATGGTGAAAGCAGCGTTGATGTTGCAACATAGGCAAGAAAAGAAATCTATGGCTGCTGCCTCTACATAACCCAAAGTCTTTGAGAATATAATGAGCCTGTAGATTGCCAGAGTGTAGACATCTTGGGCTTTCTTTTGATCAAAAAGATTTACCATGGTCTCTTTCAAGCTAGCCTAAGAGATGCATTCGTTGCTCTCTTTTACTTTGATGTGACTATCAACCCATGCTTTTGTGGCCCTAAGAACTTGCCTCAACCTTTTCTTAAACGTAGGAGGCATTAGCGCTTTGCAGTAAATCCTGTCTGACTTGGCCCTTTCTATGTTGAGCAGAGCTATGTACTCATCAATGGTAGGGACTAAATCTTGTTGGTTGAAGGTGAAACATAGGTAGGTTGGATTCCAAAACTGTGTCACTACTCGTAGCAAGCCATCATCCAATTGAACTTGAAGTAAGAGAGCTATATCCCTGTACTTTTAGTGAAGGCTTCTTTCTTGTTATTGTCCTAATTGTCCCAAATGTGCTCCAGCTCTCGACAATTATTTTGACGGAAATCGATCTTGACCTTTTCATGCATATTTGAGACATAATCAGGCTTTAAGATATCTTCGTCTTGACGCTAGTGACCTTCTAACCATGTTCTGACATTTTTAAAGGACTTGATAGTGGAGATAAATCATTGCTTCATAAATGATGCCCCTTGCTGAACACTAAACGGGACTTGATATGTTCTGACGGCATACCTTGATAAATGATAAAAAATACAAATGTAGGTGACAATTCTACACTCATTATCACTTGTGTAGTTATGGTAATTGAGAGTAAAGGTTAGGAATGTTTCCCCAAGTGACCCTATTCTGTAGGTGTTCTAGCAATGTTCTGGTATAATTTGACATGGTTTAGCTCGTAAGGCTCACTATATGAGGTTTAAGTTTACGCCTAAATAGGTATCCAAATTACTTCTTCGTCTAGTAAGGACAATTGAGGCACCTCGATCCTAAACCCATCGTGGGTTTAGTGGAATGGGTTCAATCCCATGGATGTATTTCCATATGCAAATATGGAGGGTTACTCACGAGAGACATAGGTAATTTACATCTGGGAAGTTATTGCTATGCCTATGCTAAAGGTTACTTACAAAGGCGGATAGCTTACTTCCTCCTAATGATTAGGTTATAACCTCACCATGGAGTTTGGCAGGACTCTAATGCACATGCAAGTGTGTGGTGTATGACAGGGAAATGATCAAACCTTTTTTGCTTACTCCTGTATTACCATTTTTATTAAACTGATGATTATTCGAAAATAAGACAATCTTGACAATCATGTTAAACAAAAGATTAGTTGACAAAATGAAAAAAGGGCCATAGTTAAATAATAACCTAAAATCGAAGGAAACAAGAACCTAATGAGACACAACTAGTTATTGGCCTAACTCTTTATACAGTCCCCAGTTGAGTCGCCAAGCTATCACAACGTACCCCAAGGTGGATCTCCATGAATCTATGGGTGTATATGGCTTAAAATATTTTTCTGACTAGGAAATGTTTTCTTAACCGAGACTTTTCCTTCGCAACATGATGAGAATGTGAAAGTATAGATTCTCGACTTATGATATAGTGAGGGGGGACCATAAGATGAATCGCTCATCTTAGTGGTCTCGGATTACCATTACAAAGTGGCCAATGCTTGCAGTGTCCACTTATCACTTTGGTCTAAGCATGATCGGATGCCTATTAAAACCTATGTTTTGAGTTATGAAACTCAAAACATCGATCTCGTGGTTTATGTGGTACAAAGATTTGCCATTTGTGTTTGGGAGTTGGTTATGCATGATGAGGTACGAACCTTTTCAAGACAGCTAAAATTGATACCTTATTAGCTATGTCTTATCTTAGTTTCAATTATTTCGATCATAACGCATCACTATTTTGATATAACGCTCTTTTAATGCATGAATTTTATAGAAATACAAATCCAAGTTTTGATGAAAAGATTTAATCTCATATATGCCCGGGGTAGATGGGGAATATAAAAATTTTTAATTAAAATCACCTCTAGATTTTACTTTGAAAATGCAATATTCTATTTTTGGCACTGGAGAGATACCCACTCTGAACATCACCTTTAATTTTACTTGAAATGATTTGAAAATATGAATGTGAATAATCACCACAAAGAAATCACGTTAGTAAGGCAACGAATGAAGTAACATAACATGAATCATTCAATGTAATGATAAAAACAAGGAATGGACTATTAGAATTTATTCGTAATTGGCATCGATTACTGGGAATAATCGAATCAATAATTTTCAAGATAGACCTGGGTTCCTTGATTGAACGAGTTTTTTTTTTAAATAATAATGGGCTTGACTCTTGACACGTTCATGGAAATCTGGGAAAAAGAAAATTTTAATTGTAGTTGAAAGATAGGGTTGGAGTATCCCCTCAGAAAGATAGGGTTAGAGTATCGCCGAGGATAACGAATAATTTTAACAAAGGAAAATTTTTAAATCTTAACAATTTTAAAAAAGTGGGGTTGGAGTATCCCC
>JBBYHL010470850.1:0-13615 GCA_038381835.1 Adansonia madagascariensis | reverse complement strand
TTTAGTAAAATTAATTGATTTAATGTAAAAAAATTTTAAAGAAGAAAGTTTTCAATAGTTAAAAGGTGCCTATATGTACCCGTTAACGGGACCATTATTTATTGTTTATTATTCATAATAGTTAAATGAAAAATATTTATTTCCTTCTTATAATAAACAATTGATTTTTTCAGAAATTTGATTATATGATTATTTGAATGAATATATATATATATATATATATATATATGCTTACATGTAGACTTGTCTATGGGTATGGCCTTGGACTATATTTTCCTAATTCAGATTTGGTCCAATCCAGTCTAAATTATTATTTGATAAAAAATTTTTATTTGAATTTAATTATCTTAGGTTTTTCAAAAGCTATCTGTTTTTCACTTTTCAAGCTTGCAAATTTCATTTCACATCTAAATTCCCTTTTTCAATTTTCTTTTGACAAGCTTCAAAATTTGTTTTAAATTTCTTATTTTGCTTCTTTAAATCATCATTTGTCTTTAATAAAATTTAGTTTTGAGATCATTTTTTTTATATTTCAAATTTATTTCTTCAAATTCTATTGCTAACTCATTAAATGCACTTGTAGTTGATCAAATGTATAAGAATTGAGATCACAGGAGGTAGAGGATACCTTAGGCTTTTAAGAGCCACGAAGCATAAGTTAGGCATTTTATCATTCAGAGTTGTAATCATCATTCAAGGTGTTACTTCCACTCCATGTGGCTACCAATGCTTTCTTCTTGGCCTTTTGCTTTTTCCATAAAGGACTATCATATTTGACATGGCTCGGTTTCTTGTAAAAATAGTACACAACGTGATCAACCTTATTTTTTTTGAGATGTTTTGCCCTTCTTCATCCTCAAAAACTTTTTGAACCTTTCAGCAAACATAGCCATCTCTTCATTTTCATCATCATCATCCCCATCTCTCATTGATGGTTGATTTTAAGGCCACACCAACCTTCTTTGGTTGCTCTTGTCCATAATTCATCTTCATCTTATAATAAAAAAGAGAACCAATAAGCTCATCCAAGGAAAGAGTGTTGAGATCTTTTAAGTATTCAATGATGGTCATCTTAACTTTCCAAGACTTTGAAAGGTTATTTAACAATATCTTGACCATCTCTTTGTTAGGATATGCCTTCCCAAGGGCTTTCAACCTATTAATGACATCCATAAATCAATCGAACACATCCTTGATGCTGCCATCATATTCTATCTTGAATAACACATAATCAAGAGTGAGCAAGCAAATCTTTGATTCTTTAAAAGGGGTTTGTTCTTTCATAAATGGTGCTCAATTTGTTCTATACTTGTTTGGCATTGTCACAAAAAGGATACTTTATTATACTAATTTGGACTCAAGGCATAAAATAGAGTGTACATAGCTTTAGTATTTAGTTGAGCCTTCTTTGTATCCCTTGCATCCCATTCTTCATCTTCCTTAAGTACTTCCTTATTTCCAACCTTTTTCATTAGAATGAGTGAACCATTCATGATTATTCTCCATACTTCATAATCATTTGCTTAGACAAAGAGTCTCATCCTTGTCTTCCAATAGTATATTATTCACCATTAAAGAGTGGAGGTCTCACAATGAAATACCTTTCTTGGTCAATAGGCATCATGTCACCATTTTATATTTTCTTTAAGCTTTAAAAAAAGATCTCTACTCAAGGTCATTAAACCTACAACTTATTAGCTCTAATACTACTTATTAGCTCTTGTAATGAATAAATCAAAAGAAGGTGAATTGATTTATCAAACCTTAATTAAGAAATTAATGCATAAATAAATTATATTTAGAAGTTGAAACAAAATACTCAAAATAACAAGTAAATGAGCAATTAAAGTAAATAAAATAGTAGGGATAGATAATCAAACACAAGTGCTTTATAAAGGTTTGGCCTAGTGCCTATATCTTTTTTTTAACCCTACTTGCCAAAAAGTTCTCAATTTACTAACTTTAATTACTAACTTTCAGGGGTAAAGTATAACCTTCATAATACTTATCTTTTATGTAAGCTCAGAAACAATCTCTTTCCCTATCTTTTCAAGACTAAGATATAACCTTTCTACTTTCCAATGATTGGGTAATTGTAGACACCTGATTTTGTCTGGGTCCTGTCTACGATGGTCTGAAACATTCGAAAACAAGTCAAATGACTGCCTAAGTAGGGGTCGACCTCTTCCAAGCATCTAAGATGACCATTCGCTCACGCAACTAAGAATTACAACTTCAGGGTTTGTAGAGAATGAACCTAGATAAAAATAACGAATAAATGAGAGAAAAATTTGCTTTTATGATACTTTTCTCATGGAATTTTGAAATTTATTTTTAAATATGATACCGTGACTTTAGGAATTATTGGACCATTTTTTTGGCAACTTTTATGAGACAACCATCATATTTTTTTTACTGATACCCATATGGTGTTTATGTTGTTATTCACTTTGAAAAATCCAAGAATGTTCGAAAAAGTCCATATTGTCAAGTTGTAAAATTTATTTATTACTTTAGGGGTAGGTTAGTTATTTTATGTCACTATCAAGTCCTTTTGGATTATTAAGATTCTTTTATGTCAAAGGCATACTTTAGGGGTATTTTAGTAATATAACTTTACAATTAAGTCTTTTAGGATTATCGAGATACTTTCATGTAGAAGGTGCACTTTAAGGGTAGGTTAGTCATTTTATGTTATTATCGAGTTTTTTAGGGTTACAAGGATACTTTCATGTTTAAGGTGTACTTTAGGGGACGTTGTAATAATTTAATCATAGAATGGAGTCCTCTAGGATCATTGAGATATTTCCATGTCAAAGGTGTGCTTTGGGGATAGGTTAGTCATTTCATGTTATCATCAAGTATTTTAAGGTTACTAAGATATTTTCATGTCGAAGGTATGGCATTTTAGTAATTGACTTTAAAACTGAGTCCGTTAGAGATACCGGGATACTTTTATGTCGAAGGTATGCTTTATAGAACACTTTGGTCTCTTCGACCAAATTCGAGTCTTTTAAGTCTAGTTTCATACTTCTCGTCAAAATCGAGTTTGAAGATAAGTTTGTTCATTATTTTTCAATAAAATCAGGATTTTAAAAATCGGGTCAATATCTCTGAGTTAAAATAATCCATAAATGCCCTTTTTCAACATATGAAAATTGCCTCACCGATTATTTTCAATGAAGGTATCCCTCTTCAAAAAGAAGTAAAATTGAGATTTTTCAAATTTCATGAAAATAAAACCTTTCATATTCCTCCGATCCTCTGATGGGTGCAAAAGATATTTTGATTTTAAAAATATTAAAAACCTGATTTTCTAGGACAAAATAATATACTTAGTTTAAGGAAATTTTGCAATATGAAAATTATAATTAAATACCAGATACTGAAGCATAATAAAGTAAAGTTCTAAGTTAACATGTAATTAAGAGGTACTGATTTTTTAGAGTCATAAGGGGGATAAATCCTTACTTGGATTGTAACTAACTCCCAAATCCTTTCACATGATCTCTAGTATGAATGTAAACCTTGGAGTTTGTTTTGGAGGGTTTCATAACCTTCAAAATACGAACTCTGATAGGTGACTAATCTCATTTAGCTAAAATAGACTGATGGTAACTCTAAGTCAAATGGTAGTTTCATAATGACTATTTGAGTTTAGGTCAAGTGAGTGATTCACATTGACGATGCGATCCTTAAACAAGAAATAATAAATATATAAAGAAAAGAGGGATTCACCCATGTTTAAGTTTGATTCATATGGTATTCGCACCTCAACCATGTTGTAACAGTAATAACCTCTCTTTTTTTTTTCCAAAAATGGTTGTCTAAACAAAGAAAACCTCTAAGAAGCTAGGTGTTTATGAGGTTAAACTCCACAAAAAAGATTATACCATCATGAAATTACAAAAGAATACAAGAATGCTAGAAAGTATAAACTTAGGACAATGATGAACTACTTAAAAGCTTAAGAAATATAAAACATATGACTTTATCTTTCTCTTTTGGTGTCTATTGCTTTTACAAGTGTTGGAGATTCCCATTTATAGCTTGGAAGTGATTTATGACCATTGGGAATGGATTAAGATGGAAAAAAGCCATTAGAATCCCTAAAATCGAGCTTTAAAATTGCACAACATCTGAGGGATCAATCCTTGCCCTCAAATATCAAAATTTGACCTTTGAAACTTCAAAGGATCGATCCTCTATTGCCTTACAAAATGAAATTAACTTCTGTTTTAAAGGAATCAATCATTCACTATTATGAGATTGATCATTGCTTAAAAATGCTTCAAAATATGTTTTCTTTGGCTTTAAAAAAAAGGATAACTTGTCTCAAAAATGATTTAAACATAAATATATATATGTATATATTTAAGGACATGCATTTTTGAGAAAACTAAAGAGCCTAAAGTATTTTAATATTTTCCAAAGTATTTCCAAAATAATTTAGAGAAATATACTAAATTGAAACATTTATTTTAAAGTTGATTGAGCTCATGCTTTTGTTATGTCAAAACTAAGATCAATTCAAAGCTAATATAGCTAACATAATTAAATACCATTAGACCAAGTTAACTAAATTTGGATTATGAATAAGCACAATCAATAGGTACTGATGTTAAAGCATCATGCGAGTGCTAATCCTTTCTCATATGTAATCAACTTCCAAACCCTTTTATTGATTTTTGGTTCTCAAATTATACCCTTGAGTTCATCTTTCAAAGGTTTCAAAACCCTTAGAAAGGGCACTTCCACAAAGTGGCCAATCACACCTAGAACAAAAAAATTGGTGGTAACTCCTAATTTCCTGCAATTGCTTAATAGCCATAAAAGAAATTCGACCGAGCAATTCATTCTAATGGCTCATTCCCTACTCTTTACCAAACAAAATTTTTTACTCTGTGTAGACACCTAATTTCATCCAGGTCCCTTTTTCTTTACAATCCTGAATATCTGAGATTGAGAACTTAATGGCCACCCTTATTAGCAATGATTTTTTTTTTTTTATGAACAAGACATTTCAAGACCTTTTTAGTCATGCTCAAATGTCCTTAAGTTCACGTGACAGAAAAAGTCATATTTTGATCTTTAATTTTGAATATATAAGACGAATATTTAAGAGAGAAATTATTTTTTAATAGTTTCTTTCCAAATTTTGAATATCTATCTTTGCAAATGATATCATCGTTTCATTTTTTAAAATTTTTTGAGAATTTTTCATAAAATTTGTGAAATTCACTGTTGTATATTTTTACCGATGCCTATATGATATTTATGCCGATACTCACTCCGAAAAAATCAGAAATATTTAAAGAAAAATTCATTTTGGCATTTTATACTATAAGGTATCACGTTGCCCATTTTAATAACTAATTTTGAATTTTTTACAGTACCACGAGTCTCATATTCATGAAATTTTTTAGATAAAATTATTTTGAACATCAATTTTTTTTTTACCATTTTGAAAATTAATATTTTGAACAATATGTTTTATTTAGTTCATTTTATATAAGTTTCAATATATTTTTTTGAAAATTTTCTCAGTTCTAGAATACGAAACTTTCTTTCTCTATAAAATTTTCAGCGGAATTTTCTCAAGTTTTGAACTTCAAAATTCTTTTAATATTTTCATTTAGCTACCATCAAATCAGTTTTTCAAAATTTATTTTATTTTATGAGTTTATTTTTTTGTTTTGAAATTTTTTGCGTTTTCAAGATATGAAATCTTCACTCTGTAAATTTTTTCGAGGGGACTTTTTGAGTTTATATCTTTTAAAAATTTTTAAATATCTTCATAAAATTCATATTAAATTAGTTTTTCAAAACTTAATTTATTTTAAGAGTTTTTTTTTATTTTTTCATTTTAAAGATACAGAGTTTTTACTCTGTAAATTTTTTTTGGGGATTTTCTTGAATTTATACTTTCTAAAATTCTTCAAATATTATTTTTTATTCCATATTAAATCAGTTTTGAAATTTTTTTTTATTTTATGAACTTTGCATTTTTTTCAGATTTTTCTTGTTTCCAAAATATAGAGTTATCTACTTCGTAAATTTGTCAGGAGGATTTTTCTTGGTTTATAATTTTCAAAATTCTTAAAATATTATTGTTTAAATCATCTTAAATCAGTTTGGAAAAATTCATTTTATTTTATGTGTTTTGCATTTTCTTTCAAATTTTTTATGTTTCCAAAATACGAAATTTTTACTCCGTAAATTTTTTGGAAGGATTTTTTCAAGTTTATAATTTTTAAAATTCTTCACATATTCTCATTTAATTTATATTAAATCAGTTTTGAAAACTTTATTTTACTTTATAAGTTTTGCATTTTCTTCAAAATTCTCCCTATTTCGAAGATACATAATTTTCTACTCTGCTAGGGGGAATTTTTCTGAGTTTATAATTTTTAAAATTTATCAAATATTCTTATTAAATTCATATTAAATCAGTTTTTAAAAATATAATTATTTTGATGAGTTTTGCATTTTTTATTTTTATCCAAAAAGATTTTTCTCGTATAATTTTATGAGTTTTGGAGTTCCAATCAGGTTTTTCATTATTCCATTTCCAAATTTTGTTGATGATGATTGTTTATTAATTTTTCATTTTATTATCATCATTTTAATGTTATTTTAATTATTGATTATTTTCTATTCGTTTCATGAAAACTAATCTAATTAATTTCCAACTTTTCCCTAACCAATTTGGTTGATTTCTAATTACCCATTAGTGATGTTATTTAGATAATCATGAGAAAATATTATGATATGGCCATGAGTTCACATCCATTAAATGCAAATTACTATTACCCATGCAAAAAAATTAATGAAAAATAAAAAAAATAAAAATACAACTTTTTTTTTTTTTGCACTTTCATGGACGTTCGGCTAGATTGTTTTTTCAGCCAATTTTGGCTGAATCTTCCATATATAAATAAGGGGAGAAAGCTTCAACAGGGAGGTTTTTGGCTTTCATGAAGAAAAACACTAAAAAAATTAAAAATTTTTCTAATTTCTAAAGCTTTTAAGGTATATTTTCTTCTTAAATCCTTAGTTTTTGTTCATTTTATTTATTTTCTTTCCTTTTAATGAGCCAAAATAATGCTTTAGCTCATGGATTTTAGTCCATGTTGAAAGGCTAAACTTAATTGCTATGAGTTATTCTCTTTTATTTCCTTATCATGTTTGATTTTTCTTAACAAATACTTAATTTTTCTCATGAAATTTGTTGTTAATATGATGTTGATTTTTGTATTATGTTTGTCATGTATATGATCATATGGATGTTGTTTCTCTTAGTATTTTCTTGTTGATATGTTAGAATAACATGTTTATATATTTATTTTTTTATGATTTATTATATGATGATGTTGATTAATGCATCGATAAAGCTTAGATATATGATTTTTGAGTAAAAAATTTTGTTTGGTGGGTTATATGAAGTTGGTTGAAATTCATATATATGTACGTGATGATTTTATTTTCATTTTTGCCTATTTTATAAATATAAAAAGTTTAAGGGCTAATTTGTGAAAAAAATAAAAAATGTAAAAAATAGTTTCTAGTTATTCCATGTTTGGCCGAATTTGATAGGTTTTTCTTGCTAATGTTTTGTGCATATTTTTTGTAAAAATTCCATGTTTTTCTTGTTTTTAGGTTATTTTATAACATTAGTAAACTTAAGGACTAATTTGCAAAAGTGTGTAAATTTTTAGGCCATTTTGGGGTTTGGCTGAAAGCTTCATGGGCTATATGGAAACTGATTTTGCATGCTTTAGAACATGTTTTAGGTATTTTTCACACTTTAGGGGTCATTTTACAATTTTACAAAGTTTAGGGACTAGTTTGCAAAAATAAAAAATTTTTGTTTTGTGTTCAAAGGTGTTTGATCGAACCTTCATATGGATGTTCTTCATGATTTACATGCTGATTTTTATATGACTAATCACATTTTGTGATGATTTGGGATTTTTTTTATTTAGGCACTAAAGTGTAAAATTAGAAAAAGTTTAGGGACCGTGTAGAAAACATTAAAATTTAGGGGTAAAATGGTCATTGTAGCATTTTAAAATATTTTTATTATCCTTATGGTTTTTCGTAGGGGTGTAAAAATTTTTAAAATTTTCGTACCCTCTCAATTTTTCGTAAGGTATGAAATGAAATTTTTGAAAGTTTAGAGGCTTAGTGCAGTTTTTGCATTTTAAATCAATTTTAGAATTTTAATTTTCATGTTCTTTAAGGTCATCGAAATGCTTTCACGTTGAAGGTATACCTTAGGGGCATTTTGATAATTTTATTAGAATCGAGTCTTAGGTGGTCATCGGGATGCTTTTATGCTAAAGAAGTGCATTTAGGATAAGTTCTACCTTCCATGATCTTTTTCGTGTCCTGTAGGTTTACTAAGATACTTTCATGTCGAAGGTATACCCCAAGAGCATTTTGGTAATTTCGCTAAAACTTAGTCCTAGGTAGTCATTGGGATGCTTTTATGCCAAAGATATGCATTTAGGATAGGTTCAACCTTCCATAATCATTTTCATATCCTTTAGGGGTTATCAGAATACTTTCACATCGAAAGTATAATATAGAGGTATTTTGGTAATTTTGTATTAGAACAAGGTCCTATATGATTACTAGGATATGTTCATTTCAAAGATACACATTAGGAATAGGTTCATTTTTTTAGATTATTATCAAGTCTAGGGTGTTCTATTAGTATTTTTAATAAAATATGAATTTTTTAAAAAAAATTAAGGCAATGTCTTCAAGTTAAAATAATACGTGGAGTGTCCCTCAAAATATGAGAAGGGTTCTACAAATTGTTTTGATAACCAGATACCTTTTCCAAAGTAAAAATTGAGATTTTTGTAAATTTAAAAAAAAATAAAAACTTTCGTATTTCTCTGGCCCTTCAGCGAGATGCACATGATATTTTGAATTTTAAAATCTTTTGTGGTCCTTTGATTTTCCGTTGGGGTACAAAAGAGAATGACAAAAAGCTTTCGTGTTCCATTGGTCTTTCGATGGAGTACGTAAGAGATTTTGATCTTCAAATTAAAAAAATGATTTCTTTTGACGCGAAATAATTAATTTGCTTAATAAAATATTATTTTTAGGAATTTATAATTAAACGCCATATGTTGAAGCCGAACAAAAATTAAAATTTAAGTTAACATGTGATTAATAAGTTACTGATTTTCAGGCATCAAAAGAGGGTCAATCATTACTTGTGATTGTAACCTACTCTTGAACCATTTTATATGATCTCTAGTATGATCACGGGCCTCGCAGTTAGTATTCTAAGGTTTCGGAACCCTCAAAATACCAAATACGATAGGTGATCAATCTCACCTAACCCAAATAGATTGGTGGCGACTCCAAATAAATAGTCATTTCGTAATGACTATTTAGGATTAAGTCAATTGAGTGGTTCACCTCGACCACCCAGTCTCTAAAATAAGAAAATATCGATAATGATATGGTTTATAGAAATAAGATAATATAAAATAGCAATAAATTTAACAAATATAGGAGCAAAGGTTATTTAAGTCGGGCTTGGTTAGGATTCGTATCCAAGCCATGTTGTGATAATCTGATGTGTCGAATTCGCATGTTGTGATAATCTGATGTGTCGAATTCGCATTCGACATGTTATGACAAATGGATTCATAGATTTTATTAGACATAAAATTGGTAATACATCATGACATTTTAAATTATCCATTATTTGGGTAAAGTCTACTAAAGGCTTTTCTATAAAAGTTAACTATAGCTAGTTCAATCTATACTACTTAGTCTATAAAACTTTTGCTGTTTTATGTTCATCTTACCAAATAAGGCCATTTTGACTGTGCTATAGCTTTCTTTGGTAAGAACAGGAAACTCATGTTAAAGGGCCAAAGTTGTTAAGACAAGGTCTATTATCCCAAGTAAAAGGCCTAGACATAATAAACATCACCTTGAATGTAGCCCATATCCTCAAGCATGTTTGGAGTTCACTTTGCACATCAAGGTCCATTTTGGTGGCTTGGATAATGGTGTACCCCCTGAGAAGAGTTAGCTTATGGGAAACAAAGGTGCCTTTGCTTTGTTGCTAGGGATGGAAGAATATTTTACAACTTGAAGGCTCGCTCAATCCCTGATGGCTTGTAATAGCATCATACCTACAATGATGCCTAGTATGCCATCATAAACGTATTATACAACGAAGGTTTAGTAGAGTTTAAGAAGTAGAATAGAGAAAGTGGTTGGATATCATCTTTTATGGTAAATGCTCATCTTATAGCATTGCTTGCCATGCTCAATAAGTTCAACACCTATGATAGGCTAGCATCAAGAAAGATACTTCTCTAATTCGCTAAATGTATATTGCATGCGAATGTAAAGGAAAGCCGAAATGACCTATATTTTTGTCACTCCTTTTTTTTATAGTTATGGGGAAAGGTTTTGGCACGAGACTTTCAAATTTTTTTGCCCAAGCTCAAGTTTGTCTAAGGGCACATTTTACTATTAATTATATTATTAAGTATTAAATGTTATTTTTATTTTAATATTTATATAATTTTATAATTAAATATAAATTATTATTTTTGTTATTAAATAATAATTCAAGTTAAGCTAATGAAATATTCAACGATCTTATGCAAAGCTTGGCCTATGTTAGTAGCTCGACCTATAAAAAAGTTTAAATGGATGGCTATTATGATTGAAAGAGTTGCTTGCTACAAGTGAGAGTACAAGCTGCAAATAGGGCAAGCCCAACATAAGCCTAAATTGGGAAGAGCTTATTTTAAGCCTCAAAGGCAAATAGTCTAAACAGTAGCAAGAATAAAATAATTAAGCTTAATAAATTAACTAAAAATTAAATACAATTAAAAGTAGAATATAACATTATTTAAGAGGAAAAACTCTTTCAAAATTAAATCAAACTTATATAATCGAATCCAGTCCAATTATGATATTATTTTATATAGCATATCTCTTTCATGTATCATGTAATCATATCTTATCTAAAATTATCATGTCTATAAATTATTAATCATTTTATCTTCATTAATCATTATTATTTAATATTTTTATTGAAAGAATAAATTATTAAAATATATACTATATATAGAGTAATTTTTAATAATATTTTTTTGAAAAATTTAAATTTAAGTTAAAATCATATCATTATTAGATTTCATACCTATGCATTGCATAGGTATCGTAATCAAATTATTATTATCAATAATAAAATCATATTATGAAAATTATTTAAATAAAATTCATATCAATAAAAATGATCTAATTTCTTGAGTTATGCGTAAATAGCATTCATGATGAATTTATTAATTTCAATAATTATAAATTTTGCTTATTAAGTTTAAGGGAATAAATTTTACTATTAACAAAATGAAGCTCATTTTATTTAAATTTCTTGAGTTACATGCATCTAAGCTGCATTAATGATGAATTAATTAATTTTAATTATTATACATTTTATTTATTAAATTCAAGTACACGTAAATTCTTTTCAATGGATGTAATTATTAGTAAATTAATTTGAATATTTAAATTACATTATCATAATGAATAATTAACTTGCTGAGATAAGTGTCTGTGCTTTACATCTTCATCGTTGAAATCTGTAAGCATAATACTTTCTTATAATCAAATTATCTTTTTTGCATTTTCTTTCTTCCCATATCTTGATAGTAAGAAATATATTGCTCAATATTTGCTACCATTCTTTTATTAGAAGATATTTTATTTATCATAAATTAGATTTTTTAAATAATTGTTTTGGTGTGTATGTTGGTGAAAAAAAATATTGATTATGTATAGCGTTTAGGGATAATATATTCATTGTAAAGACTTTATGATTCATGAATGGGAGAGAGGAAGTTAGTACATTTAATTTAATAAATTAATTTGATTCATGTATATTGCGAGGAGATGAATACATTTAATAAATCAATTCAATTTATGCATGAAAGAGAAGAGAGATACAGATTTAATTCATAATATTAAAATATCATAATTATAACAATGTTAAAATCATAAGTAGAATTTTGAACTATTTAAGATATCATTCATAACATTTATTATTAGTTCAAGTTAATTTTACTATATAAATAGAAAAGTAATAAATAGTTGAGCAATAACTAATTAGTAGTACTTTTTGTATTCTCCTTTTTACTCTTAAATTATAGTCTTACACTCTTATTTATTTTTAAAATATATTTTTTTGTCTATTTTGATCTAATCATTAATATATATAATTATATTTATATGTATACATAATGTAAATTATAATGTTTACGTGTTAAAATTCGAGTTCACTAAATCAATTTTTTAAATATTAATATAATTAATTTATAATATATCATATTTTTATAATAAATTATTTAATAAATTAATTTTAACTTTTTTGAAGGTAACAAATATTGATTTAAATATAAATATAATTAAAATATCGTACTGTAATGAAAAGTTATTTTAAAATAAGAATAAATTAATAATTTTATTGTTAGGTATAAATACTTAAATTATGTAAAAATTATTGCATCTAATATAAAATAAAAAAATATATAAAAAATATCTGAATTGAATTTGAACTTGAAGTAACTCAAACACGAAAATTCTTAAATCTGAAACATGATGAATCTAAAAAAGCTTAAATATAAAATAATCCAAATACAAAAAGATCTGAATTTGCCAATTGTTACTTTTATGAAATATATATATATATATAGATTATAGATTCAAATGATATATTTGTTATTTTATATTCAAATGTTTAATATTATTTGTTATTTTATATGCATATGATTAATAATTTTTACAAGTATTATTTTATAAAACATAGATTAAATATTTTAAAATATTTTTATAATTGTTTAATACTTAAAATCTAATCTATACCTTATACATCAAAAAATCCCTCCCCAACGAGTTTTCTACTTGACATGTGTCACACTCTTTGCTCGACATGTGTTAGGTAGAAACCCCCTCGATTTTTTTTTTTCTAGTTTTATATTTTTTAAAATTTTTTTGCTTTGAGTTTTAAATTTATTTTTACATTATATATATCTTAAGATTGGTTTGCAGTTAATCGTTTCGGGATCTCTACTTGAATCATTCAAAAAAAAAAATAAAACAAATTTATTTTAATATTTTAGTTTTGTTTTTATGATTTAGATTTATTTCTAATTTTAATTATATAAAAAATAATATATTTTAATTGTCTGCATAAAAATTTACAGTTTGATTGAATATTTGTATCTGACTTTGTGAAAAAAAATTATTAATTTATTACTTAAATTTAAGCTTTTATTTTATTTTTTAATAATATTTTTAAAAAATTGATAATTACACTATAGCTTAAAGGGTCAATTTAGAATCTCTAACTAACCCGCTATAATAAAAAGAAATTTATTTTATATCTTTTAGATTTAAAATTTTTATTTTTATTTAATTTTTAAATTATGTATTTAAAAAATTAATTTTTAAGTTGACTAGTATATCAAATGAAGATTTGTACCACCTAGTTCAACAAAAAAAATTTTAAAAAATAATTTTTATATTATTTTTAAATAATATATTTAAAGAGATTAATTTACACTTAACT
>JBBYHL010470839.1:1652-13616 GCA_038381835.1 Adansonia madagascariensis | reverse complement strand
ATGAATTATCAAATTTATTCGAATGACATGTATAATACAATAACGGAGCATCATTAAACTAAATTTATATTTAAGCTTCGTTAACGATCTTCTGATATTCACAGAAGGAAGGCTAGATTCTATTGAAACCATCATTAAACTGTTGGATGCATTCCATCAGTTCTCTGGACCTCAACAAAATAGTGTAAAATGTGAATTATTTAGTTCTGGGATCAAGGAAGAGAAGTTGCAAGACATAGAGGCCAGAACAGGTTTTAAAAACAGTTCTTGCCTATCAGGTACCTTGGTGTATCATTGGTCACTAAAAAAGCTTAGTGATAGAAACTGCTATCCACTAGTTGAGAGAATAACACGGAGAGTCAGAAGCTGGGCTGCTAAACACCTGTCTTATGCTGGTTGACTGCAGCTTATACAGTCACTTATCTTCAGCATCCAAAACTTCTGGTGTAGAAACTTTCTATTACCAGCTAGAGTTGTCAAAAATATCATGCAGCTCTGTGCTGCTCTCTTATGAAAAGGAGTGGAAAGTAATGCTAAGGGGGCAGAGTCAGTTGGCGCGCCATAAGCCATCCCAAGTCCGAATGAGGGTTGGGAATCAGAGACTGGACTCATGGAACAAAGCCTGTATCCTGAAGTCTCTGCGATGGTGCTTGCTGAAGTGGGCTTTTTGTGGGTGGCGTGGGTAGTAGAATACATCTTGAAAGGAAACAATAAAATATAGGTTAGCCTAATGCAAATATTAAGCTGGACGATGAAGAAATTCTTAAAAATGAGAGACCTAGCTCTCAACTTCATGCTGCAGCAAGGTGACCAATGGGTGTGAAGGTTTCAAGCTTACAGAGCAGCTTAAGTTTGGAAAGAAATTAGATATAAACAAGAGAAGGTGCAATGGCATGGGCAGGTATGGTGCAATCTACTTATCCCCAGGCATTCTTTCATCTCTTTGGCTTGCTGTGCTTAACAGGCTTCCAACAAGGCAAAGAATGCGCACTTGGTCTAATATAAGTACAACTGATTGTATACTTTTTACTGAAGACGAAGAATCGCGAGATCACATGTTTTTCAGTTGTAACTAATCAAAACAAGTATGAAAGGCAGTGCTTACAGCATGCTCCTGTCGTGGACCAGTGGGTCCTTGGCGGGAAGAGTTATGCAGGGCGATGAAGCTCACAGGAAAAACGAGTTTGCATACAGTCTTGAGGTTAGCATGGAATGCCTGCATATACCACATTTGCCGAGAAAGGAGCAGAAGAATTCATGGAACATAAAACGACAATCCGATGCAATGGATGGTTCGATTTCGCACCCAAGGTATTTGTTTTTGGTGACTGGAGCAAAATTCTTTAAAATCTTCTCTTCCCCAAATGAAAAAAAAAAGGTTATTTTCCATATTTATAAAAATAATCAAAATCATTTTATTAGGAGTAGAAAAGTTTTTTAAGCCAATAATTGACTATTTAATAATAAAAAATATTTTATTTAAATTTAATTATAATTTTTTTAAAATTTTTTTAATATTTTATCAATGATAATCTAAAATATCGAGTCATTTCAGGCCTAACTCAATTTCAGTTTAACCAAGACAAAAATTTCAGATCACACCACGGGCTATAGGACCCTCTACAGCCAGCATCCAGTGAATGCTGCTCACCTTAATACAGTCACACATGCATTGAATTTCTTTGAAGCATATGATCAAAGCTATGGAAATTCAACCTTCCGGCCAATCCCAGGCCAAATAATCAGTTAATCTTAAGAAAAAAAGAAAAACAAAAACCCAACAAAAACTATTTTCCCAGGCCAGAAAATACATTGTTAAGCATGTTGATGACATCATCAATCACTTGTAAAACTTCAGCTAATGCTGATGCCAAAATTTGACGGTATATCAAATGTACTCTACATTCCAAAGATTCATAAATGCTCAATAGGGCTTTTGCTTAAAACCACAAAATTTGCCGCAAGATTCTACCTGTTGTTTCGTTTTTTCTTTTTTCTTTTTTTTTATATGAACAAACTACGATGCAAAGATGAGAGAAGAAAGGAGAAAAGGGGATATACAATGTGAGAAGATGCAAGGAAACGCTGGAAGGAGGCTCATCATCGACGTGGCTATTTTATGTGGCGAGGGGATATCGCTCCAGATGGCGGTGATTGCACGTAGTGAGGGGATCGTGGTTCGGATGACGGTTGCTCCTTAGGGGATTTGACATGGCGAGGAGATATCATTTTGGACTGCTGCATTTTTTTGCTTCCGAGGACTTGACATTGCGAGGGGATTCTGTTTCGGATCGCTGTATTTCCTTCGAGGACTTGGCATCGCGAGGGGATTTCGTTTTGGACTGCTGCATTTCCAGTGACGACTTGACATTGAAAGTAGACTTCATGTCGAACGACCGGCGTTGCCGTGGGGAGTTCACATGGCTGGAAGATTTCACTTCGGATGGCAGTGAAGAGCCTTTGTGTGACATATTGGCAGGTGAGGTAGGGTAACTTTCTCTCAATGGGGACTTTGGTATTGAACTAGCTACTGCTTGTACGTCCGAGTGGGAGGAGCGGCGAACGTCTCTCGGGGAAGCGAGGGAAGGAAAAGTAGGAAGCTGTTCGAGGGCAGATAAAACTTCAGCCATTCGCGGTCGGACCTTAGCTTCACTTATACACTGTAATGCAAGGAGGGCAACAGTATAAGCTGCTCTCTGGGGGTACTGACCCTCTAATTTGGTATCCATAATTCGGAATAACTTGCGCCTATCACCCGAATATGGTTTTGCCCAATCTACTAGATTCTCCTCCACACCAATTTTCGTTTTATCAACAGCACGGCGTCCTGAAAGCAGTTCCAGTAACACAACCCCAAAGCTATAGACGTCACACCTTGCAGTTAGCCGACCTGCACAATGTTACAAAAGTTAATTCATTCACATAGTGCTGCAAATACGAAAGTTCAGGGGTTGTCTTAAAGGTCCAATGTCCCAAGGAAATGGCATCCAATTATTTGGTTATAAACTCAAACAATAAGACTTAAATATATATATATATATATATATATATATATATATATAGTAAAAAGTTCACTAAGCAAGTAACTTTAGCAATTAGTAGATGTCACAGCCTCATAGAATGGAATCCATGCTAAATTATTAAATAGCACCTATATTGCTCCAAATTTTCAATTTTTTAGAAATTATCTTTGTCAAACACATATCCGTACATTGGTATGGGGTTATGACACTCCAAGCACTTTTCAATCAGGAATGTTTAATAGGCATTCCATTGTTTTTGCAGGAAGCAAAGTGCTATTATCAGTTCCTTCAGAACCAGGAAGGGATTCGGCATTTCGGTAGAAACAACATCCAGAATAAGTGATGCCATTTTCGGCTGTCATATATTATGTACTACAGAATATGAAGTTGAAACAAAATGAGACCGAGTTGAATGGCTCTTCTAGGAAGCAAAGTGCCATCATCAGTACTGTAGGGATTAGGAAAGGATTCATAGTTTCACTAAAATGTAAAAAAAACTTAGCATGACCGTAGACTAATCGGAACTTTTCCCATTGTGTATATTACATATAAATCAGAAGTTAATGAATATGCTTAGCAACTCAGATGACGACAACAGCCGAAAAAATCTCTGATGGCATCTAAACCGGAGAAGTTTATACACAATCCTGAATCTAATAATAAGAGCTTAAATACTATGATCAACAAAAACTTCATAAATGGGGCAAACAAAGTTACCTGTAGCAATATATTCAGGGGCAGCATATCCTTGAGTACCCAGGACTTGAGTAGAAACATGAGAATGATCGCCAGTAGGGCCAGCTTTTGCCAAGCCAAAGTCCGAAAGTTTTGCATTGAACTCCTGCAACAATGATGCACAGGCTGTTAACTGCTTGGAAAAGTTGTAGTAATAAAACCGACTAAATTGCCAATGCCATGATCGAAAGACTTCCTACCCAATAGGCAGATTAATCTGAATGTTACCAGTAAAATACATAAAATAGGTTGATTTAAAACTGGAAAAGCCCCAACGCTAGAACATTCAAATTTTTCCTTCTTTTTTTTTTTTTTTTTTTTTTCAAATTTTCAGATGAAATTTAACTGGTTACATTTATAGTCTGCTAGCATTCAACATTTGTTGGATTGACTCATCCAGTCCAGCACAACAACATACCGCTATTCATGTTTTAGCCAACATACCGAATCTAGTAGGATATTTGATGCCTTAAAATCTCGGTATATAACTGGCTCTTCAGAGTCATGTAAGAAAGAAAGGCCTCTAGCAGCATCTATGGCAACTCTGATCCTTGTTGCCCACGCAAGTGGTTGAGCACCCCCTGAAGTAAGTTAGCCTCAAATTTAATGAACAAATACACGTCTTTTGGCATAACAGAAAAAGCAATCATGATATCCAAATTACAGATTAAAAATTGAGTGGAAACCACTTCGTAACTTCGGTATAGATATTTCAGGAAGTATTAGTAAATGTAAGCAATAAGCATACCCCCAAAAAAAAAAAAGATAGAAGGCAGCCAGCAAGGATATGAAACTCCACGAAGTTCTTTTGAGTTAAGGCATTGACTCACTTCTAAAAAGATGATTCTCCAAGCTGCCTTTAGATAGATACTCATAGACCAAAAGCCTATTTTCCTCTTCCAAGCAATATCCAATAAGTTTGACCAAATTTGGATGATGAAGCTGACCGAGGTAATTAACTTCACTCTACAGTCAACACAACTAATACGTGAGCTAAGAATATTTTTCAAAGAAAATAGAAAGTTAACATGGAAGGAAGAAACCTACCAGCCACTCCTTGTGACCCTGAAAACCTTCCGGTTTAAGCTTCTTCACAGCAACAACCATTCCGCATCCAGGCCTTGCAGCTGCAAGGGTTTGCTCATCCAACCACCCCTTGTAAACGTAACCAAACCCACCATCCCCAATGAGATTATCTGAACGAAAATTTCTTGTAGCATTTTTTAGCTCAGTAAATGTGAATGCTTTCAGATGGGGGGATGATAATATATCACTTTCAGTTCTCGCAGCAGAGCGACTACTAGGTACACCTTCTCCACTATCAGCTTTAGTCAGACTTGAATAAGCAGAAAGTTTATCTATATTGGGAAGTTTTGTAGTTCCTGAAAAAAGCAAAATTGTTCCCTGTTATGAGACTATTAAAATTTAAGAGGAATTTACTTGGAGCAAAACGTGTAGCTGGAGAAATCATAATAAGAAAGCAAATGCACATATGTAACTAATAGAGGCACATGTAAACCAGAGCCAATTACATGCAGGATCATTAGAAGTGTAACGAATGGCACATTGCATGACAAGGCCAAAAATAACATACAATTATAAGCACAAGGCATATGAAATTGCATTACCTTCAAATCATCTTTTTTTGCTGTTTCATAAAACGTCGAGGAATATAATAGAAGAAAATACCATATCACCGTTAGAGCTGGCTGAGAATACTTTTCCAAGCACACGTGTTTGGGGTGTACTATTATTTTTAAATGCTAGGTATGGAAGTTAAATTTAGCCACAAGATGCATATATAATTAATTAGAAGGGGAAAACTTGAGCAAAAAAGCAGAAATTACAAATTTTAATCATCTTTTCAAGAACAGTGAATCTAAATCTCAATTTTATGCTAACCTCTAAAACTAGCTGACAATGAAATGCCTGATCTTAGGTATGTAGCAAGCTGTACAAATATGATGCATAAATATTTAGAAACAGCGCAGTGATATATGCGACCATACAATTCTCGCTATAAGACAAGACCTTGATTTTGGCCTTGTATTACAATTACTTGTAGCAGTTAAACTTAGCCAAACATTTGTACAGTTTTACAGGTAAGAGAGCAACTTGAGCAAACAGAGTAAATTAAATATAATCATTTATCACACATCAACGCCTGAATTTTGGGTAAATCTCTGGAAACAACCTAATGTGAAAAAACAGTACTTAGGAGCAAGGCCAGCTGTACAATAAGTTGCATTTAAGAACAAGATATCACTAAACAACGCAGCGATGATTGCAAATGTGCAATTCTTTTCATACACAGGACCTTAATTTGCGGCCTTGAACCAAATGGGGCACCCAAATGGACTGCAAAACATATTCGAAGATAGTATTTTAATTTAGTACATTTAGAAAAATTCTTAAGAGTGGCTCCAATTCCATGTTTGTGAACCAGACTGCCAGGGAAATCTGTTCAAAAAATAGAACCACAAACTCATATAAACCAATAAATGATTATCTTATCAATCATGTAGTAATTATCATGTGACTGGGATCTGTTAATTGATATTTGTCCAAGTGACAGATTAAGCTTAACCAAAAGTCAATACCTTGAAACTGTCCGGTTATGATTAACGTTGGGGGCAACAGTGACAAGACACATCGGTTGTTATCTGACCGAGATACAAGTAGCATTAACAAGGAAAAACAGTCCAAGGAAATACCAAAGAAAAAGTTAAAATGAAAAGGAAACATTTCTAGATTAGTATAGCATGCCACTGCAATCATCAACTTGCAATTAGCAATTTACAAAGCAAGCATTACTATCTGCTCACATGTTTAAATCAGAAACTTCAAGTGATTAAAAAACAAATTAATGCCAGCATTGGTGCCTGTCCCATGTTTATAAGACAACTTCATGTAATTAACAATAAAGAAAAAGCAACTGAACCAAGCCTTCTTTTTCAAGGAACAGTAAAGGGTGTAGTGTTGAGGTGAAAGAATTTACATGTCTGCCTGGAATCAAGAAATCCATAAAGATAAAGAAAACTATGGCCATGGATGCTAATGATAAATCTTTGGAACTCAAATATTCTCAGAGCTCTCTCATCCTCAAACCCAAATGAGGCAGATACATAAAAATTCCAAAACAAGAAAAGCCCAAAAACTATCAAAAAATAAATTGTAGAGAGGGTACAAAGCTCCAAAAAACAAAATACCAATAATGAATTATATGTATATCTGTAACAATTACTAGATAAAGCAATTAATTTAAAGCATACACAAGGAACCTGCCAGATAAAAAAAGGCTACCCTTGAGAACCCTTTATTTAAAAGCAATGTACGTAAGTATCAAAGCAATGGAGCTAGTTCCAAAAATAGATCAAATATGGTCCTGGAAACTTCATGTGAAGCTATGAAATCTTAGCTGTAATCCCATAAAAGATGCTTGCTTTTAAATCTTAAAAAATAAAAAGAAAAAAAGAAAAGAAAATATCTGAATCCTACAAGAATAATTATATAAAGACCAATACTTTCGACTTCTAAGTTGAAGCATTAGATGAAATAATCACTACTACTACTACCACAATGTCAATGAAAATAAATATGAAAAAGAAAAATAAAAATAAAATAAACGAAGAACAATCTCAATAAGATATCGAACGGAAAACCACAAATGAGATACTCATTTTAAACGCAATCAAAAAACTTTCCAAGAATCGCCCATTTCCCTCAAAACCACCAAAGCCAAAGACAAAGTCATCAATGCAAGAACAAAGATGAAATGAAACCTTTCAAGAAAACAAGAACAAAAAAACGATTGCATGAAACGAAAAAGACCCCATAAAGACATTACCTGAAGTTGCCTGAGACCTCAACGAGTTGTCTACTTTCGAACGAGTTTGTAAGCAATTACCCATGTCACTAATCTCTCTCTCTCTCTCTTTCTTTCAAAACCAAAGCTAAAGAAGAGGAAAAAAAATGGGAAGCCAAAACGAAAATCTAATATTCTATGTGGGTTTTGCCTAAAAACCTTAAAAGGATGCTAATTAAACCATGTTAACGTGATTTGATGCCCGCTAAAGAGGGCTCTGCTTCTTGTTGTTCTTTTTTGTAGGAAAAAGAAGAACACGAAGGCAGGGGACAAACGAGGTTTGCAATTTTCTTATTATTTATTTATTGTATTTTTTTATGAATAGATAGAATTAATTATTATAATTAATAAAGTTAATTATTTATTTATATGTTAAAATGTTATTGGCCTTTTTTACCCCTAATGTGCTTGCCCTCTATTGGATATATAGGGGCTGCGGAGAGGGTAACATTGACAAATCGATTTACATTAAATGAATGCTTAAGAGTAACGTCACCCAGTGTGTCACCAATTTTTCGTCACTGCCCAATCAATTCATCACTTATGACAGCTCTGGATGTTTGGGCCCACTAAATTTTGCCTTTTGCTTAATCAGGCCCAAAATATGGCCCACATGCTACAGATGTCAACTCCTTTGGTGACTGACGTGTGACTGAGGTTCGTTGCACGTAGATCCCATAATTTTCAGTACCTAAAAAAATTGGCACATATACATATTTATTTATATACGGTTTATATTTATTTAATTCAATTATATAAATTATACATATTAAATTTTAAGTAAATAAAATATGTTTAAGTATTTATTTAATATAAAAAAATTTTAATCGTTAAATATATATTAAAAATATTAATATTTTCAATCGATATGATTAGAATGTTAGATTGATTCGTAACTTTACATACATGTCGAGTACAATTACATCGCTCAAGCCAATGCTCAATTTATATTAACATGAACCGTATATGAAGTTATGAACATGTGTTAAACTAATTTAATTTTGCATAGCTAGAAGTGGATCCTTCCTCTAAATGAGACATTTAAATATAATTAAACAATTAATGTGATACGTTCATATATATTATATATGTATTTAAAATTTTAATATATTTAATAATTTATATTGTATTTATATTCATAAAATATAACACACATACAATACTAAATCTTTCCCTAATGAGTAGTGCATATAATAATTAAAAAATTAAAAATTTCTATTAGCTTTTGAAATAAAAAATAAAATTTTTATTTTATAAAAACATTAAAATTTTCAAATTTTGACAAAAGCTTGCTAGGTTTTCAAGTAAATTATTAAAATATCTAAATTCAACTCAATTTATGACATCAATATTTCAGATTTAAACTCATCTTAGTAATAATTAAATTCATATGCTAATCAAATCGAATCCTATTAATTTACAAACAACTTAGCTCATTTATGTAATACAATTCATATATTCATATTGTATTTACATTTTTAGTAGTATGATCATATTTAAGTTATTATATATTTTTATTATATAAATTTTAATATGTTAATAATTTTTTTACTATCTTTGTATATATTAATAATTTGTATTATATAAATTATGATAAGTTTCTATATTTTATCATATTCATATATTATTTTTTGATACGATATCATATCGTATTTTATATTATGTTTTAATTATTTTTTTGTGTCCATAATCTAAAATTATCAAGTCTATATATGCTATATATAAACATCCAACCATTTTTTTAATCTTGAAATAGACTCAAGAACACTTTTTTTTTTTTTGGCCGGAGTTGCCCCTTTCCAATAGAACCAAAATTAGAATCAATGGTTCTTAATTTCTCTCTAAATTAGAAGTTTGCTAGAAATTTTTTGCTAAAATAATTAAAAAATCTAAACTTTGACACTCTATTTAGATAAATTTTTATACTTTTATTATATTTAAATAGACTCCGAATCATTAATATAAACTTACAAGTGTATTAAGAATTCGTAACTCGAGTAGGAGGCTACTATCGTTTGGGGTAGGGAAATTTTCAATAAACCATTCGTTCTTCTCTTCCTACTAGTGCTATGAATTTTTTTTCTTGTTACGAAAGATATTTAGAGGTGTAAATTGGTCGAGTTGAGTTGGGGTTCATTTTTTTCTTTAGTCAAACTAAAGTTAGATCAGGCTTGGATCAGTCCGAAAGTTTATTTATCTATTTAAAATAATAATAAAAAATATTATATATTAATATTTACAATTAAATTTAATTAAATAATTTTTATTATTTTTAAATAATAATTTAAGTCAAATCAAATTAAAAAAACTTTATATTTAAATTCAATTAAATATAGATTAAACTATTAGATAAGTTATTTAATTCATGAACCGGTTTACAAAGACCTTACGTGGAGAACTAAATAGCATAATGAGAAACTACCGGTAGACGAGCAAACCCGGAGGCAAAACAATCCATTGGCTTAGTTGCGATAAGAATTGCATGCCTAAGATTATGTGAGGGCTAGGTTTTTCGCAATCTACAATTGTTCAACGAGGCCTTGTTGAGATAATGCCCAGCCGTCGAAGGTAAATTGTGTGGTCTTAATTTTAGTTTGTACCACAACTCTTTTTCATAATCATAAGTCGTCACTAAGAATCTCTATAAAAACGACTACCCAACTAAAAGTTTAATTATATAAGAGTATCATATTATTAAGATATATTATTAGTACCTCCCCCTTGAGTTACTTTACTTCATAGGTTTTCATAAATTAATCAAATTCTAAATTTTAAAAAAAATTAAGTTCGGTTAGGCTCAAAAACTCAACAAAAACTCAATATATTAAAATATTAAAATTTTTATTTTAATATTAATATAATTTTATTGATTTAATAATAATTTGATCCAAATCAATCTTGCTCAAATTATAAAAACTTAGTTTATATCCAATCCAATTCAGATCAAACAAATAATCTAATCTGTAAATAGATTTATAAAAACTTATAAAAACTTGATCCAAATCAGGTTTAAATCCAATCTAAATCAATCTTGCTCAAATTATAAAAACTTAGTTTAAATCCAATCAAATTCAGATTAAATAAATAATCTCATCTGTAAATAGATTTATAAAAATTTATAAAAAACTTACTTTAATAACTAAAACAAGGTTTCAATATGATATCTTCTGATTTTATTTTTTAAAAAAGTGAATTCTCATTTTTTTTTTAATTTTAAACATGAGAATTATGCAATAATGTCTTTTTATAGATAACAAAAGTAACAATAATAATATCTAAATTATGCACAAAATTACCCCATGCTTCAAAGCCTCAACTTTTGAAGGATTGAGTAACATTCAAGGAGCTTTTTTCCTTCCAAGTACTTGGAAAGGTCAAGCATAAGAACACGAAAAGGGGGGAAAAAAATAAGTCTAAAGATACATCATCAAAATTGACCAAAAACTAAAAGAAAAAGGCTTTTGTATTTCAAAAGTTAGTGATAGCTTCACTTCCACCAACTTTCTTTTTCTGCTTCTTATATTTCAAACATGTTACATCATCGGCAACATGATTAGAATTAAAATTATATAAATGTCAAAAAAAATAATTTAATAAAAGAATTTAAATTTAAGAAACGAATAAATTAATATTTTAATATAATTACTTATTTTTAATTAATCATATTTATTATATAATAATAAATATGTTTTTATTAATTATTATATAATATTAAAATTTATTAATATGATGTTAATAAAAATTATTTTATTTTTAAATAAAATCATAATAAAAATTAAAAAATAAATGATGGGGACAAAAGTGTCCCGGCACTATTTACAAGCTCTCCCGCTAGAGGCTGTTTACGCACCGGAACTTTAAACTCCAGTTGATAAACAAGGCACCAGCAACGTGCTGGTGGCTTGCAAGCCAAACATTTAAGTGCTGCCCAATTGGGCCCAATCGGACCACAATAAAACTCCGTTTGTTTTCAAATGGAGCTTCAAATGCAATAAGGTTCGAGTGCCTAGAAGATAAAGGATGGCAAGGCTTACGCAATCTATACTTGTTCAACTAGGTCATGTTGGGGAATAGGCCTTGTTGGGATCATGTCTAGGAATTCGTGGTCCAAATTTTAGTTGTTCCACACCTTTTGTCTTTAGGAATCTTTTATAAAAATGACTTACAACTAAAATCATATATAAAAAAATAAAAATAATTATTTAATAAATTAATAGTAAATTTTTTAATTTCATAAATAGAATCAAAATACTGTAAAGTGTTTTATTTATTTAGTTTTTTTTTAAACATTCATTTAGGATACAAGATGATGTTTTAATCATGTTTTTAGAGTTTTTTTCA
>JBBYHL010470818.1:93548-114495 GCA_038381835.1 Adansonia madagascariensis | reverse complement strand
TCATGCTAGGTATCGATACCACACCTTAGGTATCGATACTTCACATGGAAATTCAAAATTTGGTAACGTGAAAGCTTCATGATAGTATTTAAGCACCCATATGACCTGCATATACCTTAGGTTCCTCGAGTTGTCTTACCTTGGTCATAAAAAGATGAAAATTGGCTTGCGTACTCACCTGAACGACTCCAATGACACCCTGAAAATAACCTTTGATGCCTAATTTTTGCATTTTTCTTTAAGGCAATCCATAGGCATTTTAAACCTTCCCAAAAAACTTTGTCGCTGGACAACGTGTCGCCTGACGATCGTCCCCCAACTTTCTTTTTATTTTTTTTTATTTTGTCACCTTTTACCTAACTTCTAAGATAGCAAAAATTGATCCGGACAAAATGAGGTGTCTACATCACGGTCAAATTTCTCACTTTTAAAACTTTTTTGAGAATTTTTTTGTTAAATTTGGGAAATTGACCATCGTATATTGTTATTGGTACCAATGTGATACTTATGTCGATATGCACTTTGAGAAATCAGAAATATTCAAGAAAAAATTCATGTTAGCATTTTATACCAAAATGTGTCAAGTTGTCCATTTTAGTAATTAATTTGAATTTTTCAACATCCCATGAGTACCATACTCATGAAAATTTTCCAAGTAAAACTTGTTCTGAATTTCAAGCTTTCATATTTATTATTTTTATAAATTGATATTTTGATTAATGTGTTGAATAAAATTCATTTTTATAAAATTTAAACATATTTTTGAAATTTACTCATTTCCAAAATACAGAATTTTCTACTCCGTAAATTTTTGATAAAATTTTTCTAAGTTAATAATTTTTAAAATTCCTCAAATATTTTTATTAAATTCATATTAAATCAATCTTTTAAAATTTAATTTATTTAATGAGTTTTGCATTTTTTAGAATTTTTTCATTTTCAAGATATAAAGTTTTCTACTCCGTAAATTTTTTAAGGATGACTTTTTCAAGTTTATAATTTTTAAAATTCTTTAAATATTCTCATTAAATTCATATTAAATTAGTTTGTGAAAATTCAGATTATTTTATGAGTTTTGCATATTTTTTCCATGTAACAATTTTCCCCAGTAAGGTTTTTCTCGTAAAATTTTACGAGTTTGCAATTTTTAATGGTTTGTTTTCTCGAACATTAAAATTTATTTTGTTATTAGATTAAATTAAATTAATCATATGAAATTTTATTTCAAATACATAATTTTTAAGTTTTACAATTAAATCTTTCTAATTAATTTTTATCGTATAATTTTACATATTATATACATATCTTTCAAAATTCTCTAGAGCTTGATGATGTCATGAATGACATAATCGACTAGAAGACAAACTTAATTAATATAAATAAAATAAAAATAAATGAATAAAATTATAAAGAAAAGAAAAAATGTGTAGAAATATGTAGAACCCATCAGCCAAGGCAATTCTTGATGCCTGTGATCGGTAAAAATATCACATTGGTATTGGTAAAAATATACGATGATCAACTTCCTGAATTTAAAAAAAAATTCTCAAAAATTTTTTTAAAAATGAAAAATTTGACTGTGATAATATCTGTAAAAATAATTTCAAAATTTCAAAAGAAAGAATTAAAAGCTAATTTTTTACCTTGATATTTTGTTTTTTATTTGAGATTTGTTCTGTACGACCCTTGAAATGACACTAATTTTGTCACGTGCACCTGTAGTCATTTAAATACAACTAAATAGGTCTTGAAATGTTCATTTTAACCTTTAAGAAATATACCACCATCAAGTGGCCGCTTAGCTCTTAATCTCAAATATTTCAAGACTGTTGAGAAAAGGGGCCTGGACACAATTAGATGTTGACACTCATGTTTCAATTATGTAACTAGCCCTCAAACTTGTGATAATAAGTCACCTTGTGTGGATACTGTTATGCTTTGATTTCATCACAAATACGCTCCAAGAAGGATGCCAAAAGAGATGTGATTTTGGGTATAAAATGAACCACACAAAGATGGATAAGTAATCTAGAGATGTTTGACCACTCTAAGTGACATCAAAGATATATCCATTGGCTCAATTTAAATAGATAAAGTCTTTGACTAAAACATGATGAATTTAGGAGAAATTGCATCTCTAAATTCATCAGGTTCACCATGAATTGTAATGACTAGTATAAATAGACTCGTAAGTAGACATTAACCCATGCTTACAATCTTTTTATGATACTTGGTGACAAGACTGAATTACACCAATAGGATGGTCACTAAAAGGTTTTGGAAAAGGTTATCTTGACCCTATAAATATTTAGGTGATCATGATGGCTTGCTAGAGCCAGCTTTTAATCTATGAATATAGGTTAATAAGATTAACTTATGTTCATTGGCAACATATTCAAAAACTAAAAAGTCACACAGAATAGGACATTAATGTATAGATGAAACATAGATTCGATTAAGTATAACCTAACTGAATAAAAGTTCTTTTACTAAGGAATAATTAATTGAAGTGTTTAGTTAACGTAAATTAAGACATAATTAAAATTTCAGAAATCTAGGAATAATGTCTTAATAATGCAAAGATAATCAAACGATCTTAAGAAGACAACCTTGGCTTTTACATTTAAGACAATTTAAGGAATATTCAAATAACTTGGTTTGGCTTAGTGTCCAATGATGACATTGATTGATCAAAGAATGGAATTGTTTTGCATGAGCAAGTGATTTAACTGAGAATTAAATTCAAGCCGAAGAAATCTTGATCTAGTCAATTTGATGCATTATATTAGACTTGGTCTTTTAAACTAATTTTATTATATATATATTAACCGAAGAGGATTGGCGTAACTTAGAGTGCTAAGACATTAGGCCAAATGGCCCAATGGGTCTAACTTGAAATAAAAGAGTTAAACTTTAAATGGATATTTGAGAAGCTTGCACACCAAGAAAGACAATGGTGGCCGATAGACTTGGTTATGAGTCAGATCGAGTTTAGGCTAGGCCCAGATAAGATTAATAGCATTTTTGTTTTTCCAAGCCTAACCTAGCTTGAAGTATGGATAGCCTAATATAACCAAGCCCATTTTTATTTATCATTGAGATGTGCAGGCCTAGTCAGCCCAAGTTATTTTCTAATTTAAAAAATAATTAAATGTATTTAATATTAAACAACCATTATATTACTAAATAAAATTCATACTTGTACCATAATATCACACTAGAAAAAATTAAAAATAATAAAAGATAACCAATAAGTTTAATGCATGAACACAACTCAAAAGTTTTGCATTCCAAGTTCAATAAGTTCTTCAAAGTAATAGACATAAAACTTTAAAGCAACAGCCAGCAACAATAATAACCTAGGTAACAACCATTAACTAGCAAGCAACAAGCAACAAGCAACAAGCACAAACACCAACCTTCCCTTACAATAGTTTTATTTGGTTTAAAACATTCTTAGATATAATGATGTCAAACACCATTATGGATGATATGACATAAGGCAATTTGGTTTGGCATCTCAAACTCTATCTATTATAGAAGTAACTATCTCATTCATGTAGGAAAGAAATCTATGAAAAATCAATGAAAAAGGTTCAATAACACATGAAAACCAAGTAAATTGGTCATAAATGTCATCTAACTAAAGCTCAAGATAGATTAGAAGATGCTTTGAAAATTACAAATTATCATTAGTAGGATTCAAATGATAAGCTCTCAAATTAAAAATAAAATAAGAAAAAAGATAGTCTGAGTCTGAAATATCTAGAGCAAAGCTAGCTAATCACTCTTAAAACTTAGTATTTATTGTTAATACTAATCATATATCTTTCCATGATTAGAACTTGACACTCTCATTTTAAGCAATGAATCTGACATTTTAATCCAAACTGCTTTCTTAATATGCATAATAACTAAAACAAATGGTCCAAGCCAAAGGGTTTATTTATTTAGAATAATTTACAAAAAATATCATAAACTATTGAATCATTATCACACATAATAAATTTTGAACTTAAAATTTGACTCATAATTAAGAAGATAACTTAAAAGTCAATAAAAACAACATCATTATCATCGTCATTTTTATCATCACTAGAGTCAAATGCTTCATGTTCCATTATGTGTAAAAATAAACTAAATAGTTAGGTGCTTGTTGAAAAACCTCTAGCTCGGCAAAGCAAATAATAGCTAAAACCATTTTTGGTTTAACTGAACTTTTCAAAGAATTGATAACATTTTTCTATGCTAAAAGCTGATTTAAAAGCAACAGTTGAAATTAGAATTGGTAAAATATCATGAGCTAATAATGTAAGTTTAAAATACCAAATTTACTCTAATAAATCTAATATATTAATATCACTATTTAACTCAAGTGCCTATTTTTCCAATTAAAAATCTAATTGAAAATTTTAATTTATAGCTTTAGGTTGGCTTAGAAAATAATTTGTAATAATCAACCTGTCACCACCTGATTCCATGTCAACTTTACTGAGTTTAGACTCTTACAAGTTTTTAGTATATGCCTTAGAGCCAATCAGCTTGGATGAGATATATATTAGTTAATAATGCAACCCATCACTTAGTTTAATGATATAAATTTGCATTCACGTTAGTAAAATGATTAACAATCATGAACTACTAATTGGATGAAGCTTATGGAACACCTTGTAAAAGCAATTATAACGAGTTATAATGGGATCTTTATGCATCAAAGTCTTGTTCCTAAAACAGTTTTCTAGTAATTGTATTGCCAAGGTAGGGCATTGGTAATGTTAAAAGACTAGCACATTTTATGCCTTTTTACTTGTGAAGTAAGTAATCAATTTCATAGTTTAAATATATGGGATATTTAGGATGACATGTGGGTGCTTGTTCATGGAAATAATTTCACTGGCCCAAGCGAGAACTCTATTTGGTATTGTCACTCAAGTGTCTATAAAAATGTTCTTATTATACCAGGTCATCTTGTACGGGGAATGTCCTGTTTTGATTCCATCATGAATAGGTGCACAATAGATAGATGCCTATGGTAGGTTGGTTATGGGTGTGGCATAAACCATACAAAAGTGAATGAATGATCCAGAGAGGATTCATTACTTTAACTGACATCATAGATATATCTCATTTGTTCTTAGATTTGGTTAATTTGATGAAGTCATTTGCTAACACATGATAAATTTAAGAGAAATTATTTCTCTAAATTCATGAGGTTAACCATAAACTATAAGAACTAATATAGATTGATACTTGAGTAGACACTACATCATGTTCATTATCTTTTTAGGATATTTGGTGAAAAGATCGAATTACACTATAAGATTGGTTACTGAATGTTTTTTTAAGGTATTATTGATTTTTCAATATTTAGGTGGTCATGATGGATTGCTAAATCCCACTCTTGATCTATGAATATAATAAATTATACATTGCCAACATGTTGGAAACCTAATGGGTAACACATAATAAGATGATCTGTTGGATTAAAACTGAGATCTAATTAAATCTGACTTAGTTAGATAAAAGATATAATGTGGAGGACTTAAATTGAACATTAAAGAAATATATTACATTTATGAAATCTGATAAAAGACTTCTAATTGTGGTAGTGGAGATAAGAATATCTTATCAAGATCATGTTTAATAGTAGGCATGTAGATAAGGATATCTTAGTTTTAGGCTCGATAATTGATTTTGACAAATATTATTTAATTTAATAATATTTACATGAAGTAAAATTATTTTACTTAGGTGAGATATTTAATTGAGAATTAAATGTTCTTGCATGTAAGTAGGGGTTGGCCCAAGGTACTAATTATTAAGTAAAATGGGCCTTGTTTTGAACAAATCCTATTTAGACTTGATATGAGTGAGGCACAATAGTGGTGGGCTCTATTGGTGTTGGATTAGGTTAAGATATTAAATAGTTAATGCTTGGGCCTAATCCTATATGGACTAGGAACAAGAGTTTTACTTGGATCCCTATGGAAACACCAAAGATGGGCTACCTATTGGGTTCGATAGTAATGGGCTTGGTTGACCCATTAGTTATGCCAAACTTAAATTTAGTTATATAAATTTTACAAGAGTTTTTAGGTGACTGATATAGTTTTTGCTTATTAGAAAACCCTATGCACCATTCCACCAAATCCTTAAGTAAGGTTGGTGCAAACCCTAGCTTTCCTATAGCTCTATATGCCAATTTATAGTTTGATGATCTAGAATCATTCTTGATCTAGAAAAAGTGAGAAAACTTATTTTCTTGTATGAGAAAGAGGAGTCGCCACCCATAGAAGGTAAAATACTACCTTTGCCTTATCCCTATAACCTCCTTACAACCTTATCTCATATCTTTGTGACTTCTCTGTTGCTTCTTAGAACTATTTTTGGTTGAGTGAGATTGAAAGTTGTTTTTGAAACCTTTTGGCTAGCACCGAAGAACCGTTAGACCTCATGAAGGCTCTAACAAACATCTGTATGGATCACTGTTAGAGGCAGGATACTTGTGCTGCTTGTAGCAATCATGAAGGGATCAGCAAACTCATAGTCAAGAGTCTTTGAGTACAAAAGAAGTCTATCATATCTATGTTTTAAACTACTAAAATCAACCACATATACATTTTTGTCTAAGATCTTAACGAAATCTAGGTACTTCTTTGTTTAATTCTACTACATATGTTTAATTTAGATTAAATATTTTATGTTTGTTTTGATAAATGTGAGTTTGGAATTTCCCTTCAGTGGTGTTAGAGACTAAGCTTTTTAGATTACTTGTGGTGAAGCATGTTGATATTTGGTGAAAATCAATCTAATTGATTTATGTTTTAATTTGGTAAAATTCTTAAAAAATTATTTTTCATTAATTTTTAAAATATAGACAATTTGTAATTTTGGAATTTAATCATGTTTTAAATTTTTAAATAATTAATTAAAATTGTTTTAATTAATATAGGTTAAAGTGCTAAGATGTCTTAAGCTTTTCAAGTTGTTTCGACGTTGTTTTGATCTGTTACATGGGTTGAAAATTTTATAAATTGTTTCTATTTAATTTTCAATTTTCCAGCATTTTAATTCTTTTTATTCTCAATTTAACCAGTTTAAAATATGATTTTACTAATTAAATTGATGGCGGAGTCATCTATCAATAGTTTAGTGTTGACTAGTGCTATAATGGCCCATTTTTTATGTTTTAATGATGCTGAAATTTTCAGTAACTGTTGCTGAAACTTTTTCCATGTCTTCCCACCATGAAAGTGTCATGAATTGTTCATAATATTGCTGGAAAATTTTGGTTAAATCCCAGTTAAAAATATTTTAATTCTGGGCGATATTAGGTGCACTTGGTGCATGTATCCTTCTTCTTGGAACCTTGGTGAGGCATCCATGGCAGCAATCAGTTGCTGCAATTTGCAGCAACTTTCAAAGGTTTAGTGGGAGAAGGACTATGGTAATTGAGTTGAACCAAGAAGGTTTATGATAGCCAAGCAAACTCCTAGTAGGACTAGGACTCTTAGTTTTGTGCCATTTCTTTAAGAAATTAAGGAAGTTTAATCCAACATGGATTCTTGAGATTTGAGGCCTAATACAATTAGAACAATATAACTCAAAACAAATATATATATATTTTTAAATTTGCTAAAATATTTAGTAAATTAGTGCAATAAGGACCTCCTTGAGAGGTTGAGTTCTATCAAAACTCCTAGTTAGCACCAAACACTACTAATTGTAATAATTTTTGAAAATGTCTAAGACATGGATTCAATAATATAATAGACATGAAATTAAGTCAAATAAAATTGTTTTAATCGGATAATATTTAATTTAAAGAATTAATCCTAATTTGATTAGGATTTGTTTTAATAAGATTAGAAGAAATGTTAATCATCTAAGAAAATTGTTTGTTTATTTAAATTAAATATGAACAAATTACGAAGAATTAAAAAAATTGTAAACAAGTTTCCTAAATGGTTTAGAAAACACTACATGCTAAATGGTTTATCCAAATTAAGATAAAGATATCTAAAAGTTAGATAATGTCCTAATTAACACAAACAACCAAAAAGTTAGGTAATGTTCAATTTAAGACAAGCTTCCTAAAAGTTAAGAAATTCAATTAAAAATGTTTTCATTAAAAAATTGAAATTACTAAAATAATTTAATAAATCATCTCAAATTGTTTGAAGAGGTTTATGCAAATGAATATAAGATCACTAAGTGATATTAGCTATGCTTATTTAATTTCATGCTTATCATATGATTATGCTAGCATGGGGATGATTATGGACTAGACCTTAGTATGACAAGGTTGTGGATGGATGAATTTTTCTTTTGGTATTTATTTTATAAATAGGGTCTGCAAATGCTATGTTCTCTTTTAATTTTTGGTTGTAAATTTTCTTCTAACCTAACTCCCCTTGAATGTAACTCCATGTTTCTTATAATGAAATGTAAGAGTCATATAGGACTTGTAGATATAGGATTAGGATAAGATTAGAATTGATGTAAATACAAAATGTAAAAAAGATTGTGTTAAGAAGAAATAACTAAAGAGATCACCATCAAGAGTTGCGAAGACCTTGTATAATATCCCTATGAATTTGACCAATTAGTTTCCTAATGGCTCAAGGAAAGTCAATAGTAATCCTAGTAGATTTCATGTGTTGATATATTTTTGATTTATATATATGTGATATATGATTGAATAAATGCTATACATGCTAATTAAACAAAGCAATGAGACCTAAGTTATATGGTAAAAATTCCTCGTAAAGTATTGAGTCTATGCCTAAGCATGATTAGACACCTTTCATTATCCTTAACAAGATACTCGAGTTTTGATTGTAGGAGACTTGTTGAGTCACTCGAGGTCAAAGTACTGCCCAAATAGCTTGAGTTATGAATATTGGTCTTACTCAACTATTGTTGTATAGTTTAGATGTGTTGCACTTGACCATATAACATAAGAGGCGATGGTTGGGCGAAATGCATACAATGCATTTAGGCAAAAAGTTGCCATCTAATAGATCAAGGAGTTGCATAGAGAGGAAATTGGTAAGTTAAGTTACCTACTTAATTAGTTTCTACATGGTTTATTGAGTTACATAAGGTCATGTAAGGATGAAAAAGGTCTTAACTCATTAAAAGGATTCAAATGTTGAACCTTTTGGGTTATGGTTGAGGGCTATATAACCTTGATAAAATAATGAGAACAATCATTAAATTTGTAAAACCTTACTTAGTGATTGAAGTTGCAAATTATAAATTACAAAATGTTTTGGTTCATAATGGATATAAAAACAACATGACTAATAAGCTATTACGAAGTAGCATATATAATGCTTATAAGTTTTAATAGGCCAAACACCATTGACTAGCTTACATTAAAAGGCATATCCAAGACTCACTGGGTCAAGGGTAGTCTATCAAGTTCATATTGATGACCTTGAATCAAGCCACATCTAGTGTGACATGTGAATTTCAAAAGGAGCTAATGGCTATTCAAGTTCATTAAATCATCTGAAACCTTAAAAAATTATTTTATAAGGATAATCATAATGAGAGGTTTGTCATCCCAAAGGATTTATTCCTAAGTAATATGTCAGACATAGTCTAATCAGGCCTCATATAATGGGATGTATTTCAAGACTTCAGCACTTTAAATGGATTATGATCCATACATTGTCCATTCACCTTATTTCAAAGAAAGACAAAAGAAATGACAAAGGAATATGTAAATGTTGTGGATAACTAGATTAACAGAGTAACGATTGCATAGAATACTTTGATATGATATAAGAGTTTCAATATAAGATAAATACTAAGATTAATTCACTTCTCTTTGTATACGATACCTATAGGTTGGTACTTAAATATGAATGACATATTGTAAGGTCTAAATGAAAGGAGTAGTGAAGATGGACTATAAGAAATGGCAATCTTATTAAAATTGATAAAAGCTTGCCTTCTTGATTAATGTTTCTGGACATAATCATGATTTATTCATGAACCTCATATGTTTACTTTGGCATTCACATGCCAATTAAGTAGGATTATTGGCATTCAATGTTGTGCTTAGATTTATTCCTTATTGAATAAATCAGTAATCATAGAATTTGTTTAATGTTATGGTCACATTATTTTCAAAAATACACTTACAATGGTATTAAAAATTTAAATGGTCTTTACCTTATAGGATTCAAGTAGTTTTTGAATCAAATTCCATTTAAATCTATACATATAGGATTTAGTGGAAGGCATTTATGATTCTTTAAAAGTTGAAGATCATAATTTGAATTAGTGATAAATAGCCATGATATTAAAAAGGCAATTATTTGGAAAATGTTCCAAACTAGAAAGGATTGCATATTTATACCCAAAAGTCATAAACAAACTATTTTATTTATGCTTACAAAAAGAGTTGCATTTGGATCATTAGCTTTTATTCCTAAGTTGTTAAAGTAATAATTGAGCTATATGATTGGAATCTAGTACTCGAGTAGATTTGGAATCTAGTACTTTTATTCCTAAATGTTAAAGTAACATTTGGATCAAGTAGTTTTTATTCTCACAATAGTACTCGAGCTTTGTCCAAGTTGAGACACAATTGCTAATCAAAAGAGTTTAGTATTGGATGTGTTAACAATTGACTTAGTGCAAGTGAGAGAAGTTAGTATATGCATTAGAGTCGATTAGTTTGGATGAGGCATATATTAGTTAATAATGCAAACTAATCACTTGATTTAATGATATAAGGTTTTCTTTTATAGTAGTAGAGTGACAAACAATCATGAACTACTAAATGGATAAAGCCCGTGGAACACCTTTCACCTTGCAATGGATTTGTAATGAGTTATAATTATGGCATACTTAGGCATCAAAGCTATGTTCCTAAAATAGTTCTTAGTAATTGTTTTGCCAAGATAGGGTATTGGCAATGCTGAAAGACTAGCATGTGTAAAGCTTTCTTATTTGCAAAGTAAACAATCAATCTCAGATGGCATTTGGTGTGTGTTTTTTGGAAACAAGTTCACTAAACATGGCCTATGTGCAAACTCTATCTGGTTTTGTCACTCAGTGTCTATGGAAATGTTCTCACATGTCACTCTGTAAGTAGTCTTTTGACTTGTGATATCAGGTTAACTTGTATAGGGAATGTCATGCTTTAATTCCATTATGAAATGGGCCTACAATAGATGGATGCTTATGGTATAGTGGTTTTAGGTATGGCATGAACCATACGAAGGTCTATGAGTGATCTAGAGAGGATTCACCACTGCAAGTGACATCAGAGACATATCTTATTTGTTTTTTGTTTTGGTTAACTTAAGAAAGTATTTGGCCAATGCATGATTAATTTAGGAGAAATTGCTTCTTTAAATTCATAAGGTTAACCTTAACTCATAAGAACTAACATGGATTGATACATGAGTAGTTATTGCACCATGCTCATGGTCTTTCTGAGATATTTGGTGCAATGACTAAATTACACTGTAAGGCTGGTCATTGAAAGGTTTCTCCAAGGTCATTTAACTCTTCAATATTTGGATGGTTATGATAGGTTGCTAGATTCTGCTCTTGATCTATGAATATAATTAATTAGATTTATTATATTCATTGCCAACATATTGGGAACTTTATCGGTCACACAAAATAAGATGATTTATTGGATTTAAACTAGGATTTAGTTAAATGTGACTTAATTAAATAAAAGTTATAATATAGAGGACTTAATTGAATTAGTTTAATTAAGTATTATTAAATATATGAATTAGATTTGTGAAATCTAATAGGAGATGTCTAAATATGGTAAAGAAAACAATATCTTATCAAGGTCATGTTTAATAGTAGGCATGTAGGTAGGGATACCTGGGTTTTGGGCCGAATAATTATTTCTGGTAAATTAAATAATTAGTTGATAATTATTTAATATATTTACATGAAGTAAAATTGTTTTTTCTTAAGAGAGAAATTTAATTAAGAATTAAATGTTCTTGCAAGTAAAAAGATGTTGGCCCAAAAGGCATAATTATCAAGTTAAATGGGCCTTGTTTTAAATAAATCCTTGTTAGACTTGATATGAGCTAAACACAGTAGTGGTAGGCCCTATTAGTGTTTACTTAGGCTAAGATATTAAGTAGTTAATATTTGGGCCTAATCCTATATGGACTAGGTAAAACTTGTTTTAAATAAATCTTTGTTAGACTTGATATGAGCTAAACACAGTAGTGGTAGGCCCTATTAGTGTTTACTTAGGCTATGATATTAAGTAGTTAATATTTGGGCCTAATCCTATATGGACTAGGTAAAAAAGTTTTACCTAGATCCCTATGGAAACAGCAAATATTGCACCACCCATTAGGTTTGGTTGTAATAGGCTTGGTTGACCCATGAGTTAAGCCTAACCTAAAAGTAGTTATATAAATATACATCTATAAAAGTTTTTATGTGGCTGATATACATTTTATTTATCTAAAACCTTAGGCACCATTCCCTCCAAATCTCTAAGCAAGGTTGGTGCAAACCCTAGCTCTTTTTATAGCTCCATGTGTCACTTTCATGGTTGATAATCTAGAATTGTTTTTCATCCAAAAAAAGTGAGAAAAATGTTTTCTAGCATGAGATAGAGTAGTAGCCACATATAAGAGCAAAATACTAGCTTTGCCACATCTCTACAGCCTCTCTGCAGCATTATCTCACATCCTTGTGACTTTCTTATGGCTTCCTAGAACTGCTCTAGGTTGAATGAGATTGAAAACGGCTATATCCTACTTTTTGAAGGCTTTTAAAGCCTTTTGGCTAGGACTAGAGAACCATTAGACCTCATGAAAGCTCCAATAGACATTTATATGGATCACAATTAGAGGTAGGGCACTTATGCTATTCGTGGTCTTAAAGAGAGATTAAAGTAACTAAGTCATGACAACAATCCTACAGGGATTGACATACTCAGAGTTAAGAGTCTTTGGGTAGGCAAGATCTTTATTAGATTTATGTTTTAAACTGCCAAAATTGACCACATATATATATTACCTAAGATCCTAAGGAAATCTAGGTATTTCTTTCTTTAATTTTACTATGTATGTTTAATTTAGATTAAATATTTTATGTTTATTTCATTAAGCATCAACTAGAAGTTTCCCTTCACAAGCTAGATTTAACCAAATTATATCTAAAACACTAGAACTTCTAACCAAAGAGGAAGATTTTGAGTTCTTTACATACTCATCAAATAAAATTTTAAAAATACTAAGAACTATTTGCATAAATTCTAAGGCATAAGTTAATATAATAATACTCCACATAATTCAACTTGGAATGATGGTCTAAAATGATGGCACATGATAATACGAACTATACTCAACCCAATATTTATTGAATTTTTCTTGCGTTTGTTTAGCCATTGGACACAAGAATATATGTAGACCTTTAATTGTATCTACAAGTAATTATAAACTTCCCAAACCCCTCTAAAATAAATGTTTACAGTGGAATATTTTAAAGTAGAGTACATACATGTCACATCAAAAAAACCTTTAAATACTTGTAAAGAATATAAATATTTCCCCACTCTTTATCAGAAAGCGTAAATAGTTTAAAATCTTTGCCCCTTTGTTCCTAATAAACTAATGTATTTTTGTAATAAACAGTGGATTAAAGCATCAAATAAGTACAATTCCTTCTCACACTTCCATCTTGATGAACTTCTTAGTTCCATTAAATTGAAAACCTTTTTCAACCATATCATAAAATCTTGTTTTACAAGTGCTAGATTTTTTTTATATACTTGATCCCATAAATAATTTTATGAACAACATCATCAATAAGATTTAAAACAAATTAAACGATAAAATTCAATATATGTCCATAATATATAATTTGAAAAAAAAAAGCACTAACTCTGTCACATAAAAGGTCCTATTGACATGGAAATAGCTCTTTAGAGAGGAACTAGCTTAAAATTTTTAGCATCATTATAAGATGCATTACCCAAAGTGATGCTAAAAATTTTCTTCTATATGTCCCACTAGACTAAGCATAAAACAAGCTCATTTACTGTATTAAAACCATCATAAGGAAGGTTAAAGCTCTAAACCTTATTATTCTTTTTTTTTTAATTTCCAATCCTTATCAATATAACGAGCAGTAATACAAATATATTTCTCAACAATACACTCAGATTTCCAATTATTAGAAGTTAATCTTATTTGATCAGGTGCTTTAGCTAACTTTTCTTTCATAAGCTCTTCTTTTTGCATAGTAACTCAATACTATAAACACCTAATTTCCTTTGAGCCCTTCTCTCTAACATTTGAGGATATTCAGGACCAAGAATTGGATAGTCATCAAGTTAGGGTCATCCTATTCTGCTTAGGTTAGGCATTTTAGGACCCATTTGGCTATATTTGGATGTTGTTTCTGCATATGGTCAAAAAAATTGCATTTCAAGGTTTTTAGAGAGCAAATTTGGTCAAAAAAAGATGAACTTCAAAGAAAAATTGGATTTTAAATTCCCTTTTTTATGGATTGTGGAATTTTTATTTTTAAACATGATGTCGCGGTTAAATTCCTCCTTTTTAAAAAATTTTTTAAAACCTTTTTATGCAAAATTTATGAATTGTTCGTTATATATTTTTGCAGATACTCCCATAATATTTATGTCGAAGCTCACTTTAAAAATAAAAAATTGTAGAGAAAAAGTTCGTATTGGCATTTATCCTATGAAGTGTCAAATTTATTAATTTATTTTTTAATTAATTTTGAATACTATCTTCAATTTCCGTTTCCGTAAGGATTTTCCCATGCACTCTTTCTGAGTTTCATATTTTTTATTCTTTTGCCTTATTAAATATTTTGGACTTAGTTATTTTTTTTAAACATGGGTCTATTTTGAAAATTTTCTTTTTTCAAGTAAGGAATTTCTGTTTCGTAAAGTTTTTCTCATAAAGTTTTTCTAAGTTAAGGATTTTTTATTTTCTGTTGATAACTTTAATCAAATATTTCGAACATTTTTATTTTTTTCCAAAGCAGATTTTTCTTCCATAAAAGATTTTTATCATAAACCTTTTACAAGTTTAGAACTTTTAATCTACTTCTCTTTTTTCTATATATGAGATTTTCCTATTTAGCCATATTTTAAATGTAGAAAATTTAATTTTTAATTAGAATTCGACATTTGTGTCCTTTTCAAACATTTTAATATGATTCATACATGGAATATCCTACTTAGGAATTCTAAGCATGGAATCTCCACTAAGATTTTTCTTCAGAATGAAAATTAAATTCTTTGATAGTTGGAATTTTGGAAACCTTCATGAGATTTGAATCAAAATTCTTTTGAATAGAAAATTTTGATTAAAGCTTTGACAATTTTTCTAGATTTTCCATCCCAATTTTCGTAATTGGACTTTACATTATTAATTCCCACTATTTGATTCTCCTTACAGATTTTAATTAAATTCTTTGCATAAAGAAATTTTAATTGAAGCCTTTAAGATTTTCCAAGATTTTTCTACCAAAAATTTTCCAACTAGATTTTTACACACATATTTTCTTGATTAATTTTTTCATAAGACTTTTTTATTAGAATTTACACATGGTTGAATTTTTGATTTAATATAACATATAGAACTTTTAATTAACCTTGTTTTAGGTTTCTTTTTACAATAAAACTTTCCACATTGATTTCCTAATTCAATTTTTCCTTACGGCCTTTTAATTAGAATTTTATATTATTAAAATCTTAATTGAATTTTATTACATGTAAAATTTTATTTGACCTTTTAAGTAAATAAGTTTTAATTCAACTTTTGCTTGTTACAATTCAGTCCTTTCAATTTAAATTCTTCCATATAATTTTCAATTAGAAGTTTTGCACTAAAATTTTATTTATTTCCTTACTTCCAAGATTTTTTTTTAACAAATGTAATTTTTTAATCAAAATTTGTTTGTGAATAGTTTATTTTACTTTTTAATTTGCTAGTTTAGGTACATGAAAATTTTGGTTAGGCTTTTTTAACATTAATTCCAACAAACTTCTAATTACGTGAGACTAATTTGATTGGAATTAAATTTTTCCCCTAACCAAAACTAGTTTGATTTAAATTATTTCAATTATGATTACATGAAAATCAATTTGATTGAAATTTAATTCCTTTCTAACCAATTTAGCTTCATCATAAGTAGTTCCAACATGATGATTATGGTGTAAGACTTGGTGCAACTAGTCTTACAACTAGCCATTATGCCATCTAAATGAGCTAAATCATGGCTTTAGGTGATAGCTTGTAAGAAAAAGATGACAAAAGTATGGAAGGCTGTGACAAGCTTTAATAAAATTTATCCTAACAAGGAAAAAAACACAATTAAAAAAAATAAAATTCGGCCAAAAGGATTTCAACCCTCTATGGCTTAATCCATATTTCATTTTGGCTCTCTTAATTTCTTTTAGCAAAAATTATTTTTTTTTCTACGTGTTTTCTAAGCATTTTCAAAGCTTTTTCAAAGTTTCAAGGTATTTTCTCTGGCAAACTTTTATTTTTGTTCATAAGATTTTATCTATTTCTTTTCATGAATATCATTTTCTTTCCTTTATGGGAGCCTTATGATTTTAATTTTAATTGGGTGATTAGTTTAAGCCATGGTGAAAACTTCAAACTTTAAAGCCAAACTTGGAGGGTTACAATTAAATTTCTTAAGTTCCTTAGTTTCCATGATTTTATTTGCATTTAAATCAATGTTTGTGAAATTTTTGTCTTGATTATTTTTTAAATATGCTTTATTGATTTTTGGTAATGTTAAATTTATTTATTCCATATGTGTGTGTTAGTTTGTGTGTTCATGCCATTTCTTTGATTTCTCTTGACTATTTTGGTGTTGATATGTTGAGATGATGATGTTGATACAATTTTGAGGTCTTTATTGGTCATTTAATAGTCTTGGTTCACGTATGTGCCCTGTATGATTTTTATTTTCCTAAGAAAAATATTTTGAGTGGTTTCTATGTCTTGGCTGATTCTAAAGGGGGATTTTGGCAAAATTGCCCTTGAATTTTAAGGCCATTATGGATGTTTTAGTTGAAATTAAAGTTGTTAGGGGTCAAAAAATCATTTTTTCAAATTTTAAGGTCATTTGGTAATTTGGCAAAACCTTAGAGACCTAATTGCAATTTTTGCGAAAATTTTTCAAGGCCATTTGTGTTTGGTTGAATTCTTTTAAGACCTTTGATTTTAAGGCCATTATGGATGTGTTTGGTTGCCCTTTGATTTTAAGGCCATTATGGATGTTTTCACTGAAATTAAAGTTGTTAGGGGTCAAATAATCATTTTTTCAAAATTTAAGGTCATTTGGTAATTTGGAAAAACCTTAGAGACCTAATTGCAATTTTTGTAGAAATTTTTCAAGGCCATTTGTGTTTGGTTGAATCCTCTTAAGACCCAAGGAGATTTTCCATGCATTTTTAACATAATTTGGTGAATTTTATGCATTTTTAATCTTGTAAAAACCTTTCTATAATTTTAGAAAGTTTAAGGACCTTTTAGTAAACTTTTCCATATTATGGTTGTTTAGGTCATTTTCATCATGTGGTCACCCCTTGAGAGGGTTTCCCTCATCTTAGTACATTTCATGGATTTTTAACCATTCAGGGATCATTTTAAAATTTTGTAAGATTTTGAGGCCTATTAGCAATTTCCTTTATTTAGGTTACATTTTACTTTGAAGTTGGCCATTGAGGGCAATTGTATCGAGTTTCATTAAAACCAAGTCACTAGGCCTAGTTTGTTCCTTTCATTGAGATTAGGTCGCATTTAGTTTAATCGTAGTTTCTTTAAAAAACAAAATCTTTTATGTTTAGGTTCGTACCTTTTGTCGAGACCGAGCCTAGTTTTATAAGTTTCATATCTTTTGTAGGAACCAGGTCTTTAGGATTAGTTTCATACCTTTCATCAAAACTGAGTCCAAGATCAAGTCTTGGTTCTTTAATTTATAAATAAAACCAATTTTTTTTAAAAAAAATTGAGGCAATGTCCCCGAATTAAAATGGTTTGCAAAATTCTCCCAAAACATGGAAGGGATTTAAAGATTATTTTAATAATAGGATATCTTTTTTAAAATGAGTAAGATCAGGATTTTTTAAATTTTACAAAACAACACTTCATATTCCTTAGATTCATATGGTGGGATTTGAATGACATTTTGATTTTACAAATATTAAAACTTGATTTCCTCAAACAAAATAATAAATTTATTTTAAGGAATTTTTTAAAATATAGGAATTATAACTAAATAAAAGATATAGACACCTTATTTTGTTCAAGCCAATATTTAAGGCATTAAAGGTCACTATCTGAGGCATCATCAGAGTTATTAAGACAAGCATGGGTCAGTTACCCATCCTCGATAAAGATTAGGGTTTTAAAGGTTTAAAGGTTTGGAAAACTCATAATTTCGTTTAAGGGTATTGATACATAGCCTTTAGGTATTGATAAACGTAAAACCTCACTCCTAGTGTTGATATAAAAGGCAAAGTATCGATTCTTTGCTTGATGTATTGATACCAAAAGAGTTTGTAAAAAAATTAGCTTATGTCATAGCTAAACTAGTAGATTTTGGCCAAAATATGCTGATACACAAGGGTGAGTATCGATATAGACCTTATGGTATCTGATACATAGTTCCATGTATCAATACGACCAGGAACAAAAATTAGTCTGTGTATCGATATAGGTTTCTTTATATTGACATAGGCAAAGAAAATTTGTCTTGCTCTTGATGCAATGTTCTTTGTATCGATACACCAAGGCATTTTTGTCCAGTTCCTGCCATTTTTCAATCTTGCACCATTGATCTAAAAATCTAATTTAGACATGTTTTTGGCACCAAAAATCATCAAAATTCATACCAAGCCTGAGCATTGGACTTGTGATTGGATCTATTACATTTTTGTAAGCTTAAATAGCCATGAAAAGGAACATTTTCATGACTTAAAGCAATTTGTTATAGGGCAATATTGATCTTTCTCATTGCTTAGCTGGATAAAGTGGCCTTGATCCACTACTTTTTTCTAAGCAAGCCAATGAATTTAATGGACAGTTAAGCATAGTACCTTGTCCACATTAGGGGTACATGCACTCAAACTCCAAAATGCCTTAACCTTTTGTATTTTGCCTTCACTATTCACATGGCCATATAAGGCTAATTTTGGATGAACACTCATAACCACTAAAAAGCCATGGAGAATGACCATCAAGCCCATATTAAATAATTAAAACTTGTGTATAAAGAGTCTTAGGAATAGTTGCTTCGCAAGAATGAGGAACTCTAAGCTTAGATAGCGGAACTAAGTTATTGTCTGATGCTCTAAAGGATAAACGACAAACATGCATCATCAACACAGGTAAAGGGTTGGCTAATCTTGTGAGTAATCTAAATGGTGGTATTAAGGTCACTAATGATCATGAAAGGGTATCACATGAGCAACAACCTTTGATAACACCGATCTCATCAGCTCAGCCATTCATCTATCTAAATCCAGCATTCGCACCTACTTTGGTTCATGGGTATAGGTCACAAGCTTTTCACCGATAAGGCCTTAGTCGTAGACCTTGATGAATAAGCAAAGTGAGAGAAAACAAAGAGATTTTCTGAAACTGATGACAATTTAAGCAGGTATTAGCCATTGGAAAAGCATCTGAAGGCTATAGAAGGCAGTGATCATAGACGTGAAATATTTGGGTTTAGTCTCCAATCTCTTTATCCCACCTGAATTCAAGGTGTCAGATTTTAAAAAATACAATTGGACTATAGATCCCACCGCCCATCTTCAATGTACTCTAGAAGATGGTGGGGCATGAGGAAAATGAAAAGTTATTAATCCACTACTTTTAGGATAGCCTAACCGAGTCAATTGCCTATTGGTATATAAGGTTTGATCTATTAGAGTTCATATATGGGTGGATCTAGCCAACGCTTTCTTTGATCAATACAAGCACATATCTGACTAGTATACGGAAAAGAGAACCATTGAAAGCTTCAAGTAGTACACCTAAAGATGGAACAAGAAAGCTACTCAGGTTCACCCTCCCTTGATTGAGAAAGAAATGATAGTCATATTTGTCAGCACCGTGCGAGCTTTCTCCTATGGAAACTAGTAGGAAATGCCATAAAGAATTTTGTTGACATTGTTATATCGGATGAGATGATTAATAATGCCATAAAAATGGCAAGATATTCAGCGGAGAGTCATTTAGCTTGAATAAAAAGATTACCTCCAAGGCCAAAGAAAAGAAAGTGAATGTCGTCAGCAAAAATCCAGTTAAGTTCACTTAGAGTCCGCATTAAGCATAGAGCATGTACTTCCCCAACATGGCTTATCCGGGTTTCAATCCTTACTCACCAATGCTGCAACAAGTCTACTCTGTTAGATTCAATCCAACAATAAGCTTTGAGCTGAACCCTACCCAGAACACCACTCAAGATTTTTAACCTTGCAACATGAACATTGCTAAAGCCCCTAACAGCCAACAGGTACCTTGTGAGAGAAAACATTTCAATCCACTTCCAAACTCTTACAAAGAGATCTACTCTCACTTATTAGTGGGCCAATTAGTGGCCGTAGTGTTCATAAACCTAAGATCACCTTCATATCCCAAATGATATGATGAAAATGCTTATTGCAAGTATTACACGGGGGCACAAGGCCACTCTATTGAGAGCTACACCTTGTTTAAGAGAAAGGTTAAAAGTCTAGTAGAAAAATGGGTGATTAAGGTCAAGTTAAGACTAGGACCTATTATTAAAGCTAACCCTCTCCCAAGTTATGCAGAACTAAGGGTGAATGCAATAATCGATAGGAAAACTTATTGGGCTAAGAAAAGCATCAAAGAGGTTATGACACCAATGAGTAGAGTATGGCAAGCCTTTGTAAAGGCTGAAATAGTATATGAAGCCA
>JBBYHL010470818.1:0-93538 GCA_038381835.1 Adansonia madagascariensis | reverse complement strand
TAAAATAAAGAAATTGCTAAATCCCTATTTTGCCACTATAGACAAAGGCACTTATTGCAACGTTACACAGATGTCCTAGAGATGGTCCAATAGATGATTCATTTAGAAATCAAGTTTTATGAGGTGAGGGATAAGGACATGAGCCCATCTACTTATGACATAGAGAAGGACAAGAAGAATCCTACCTATAGGGTTGGAAGGCCATTGGTCTTATTCGCCAACTAGTCAGATGTCAAAGCTACCTCTGTTTAACCTATGCTAAAAGTGGTCATTCAACTCTTATTTCCTTTTCCTTATAAAAATGACAAGGTGGTCCATTGGAGTATGAAAGTAAAACTATAATTATCGGAGAGTCATGTAAGTAAGCCACTAATGTAGACCTTTTAAGGTTAAGCCGCCTAATGCAATGATAGATGTTACACCTTGATCACATCAAAAATCAAAACTTAGTGGAAAACATTACCATCAAAGAGCTAGTGAATGAGAAAGAAATTACAGAATTCCTTAAATTTATTAGGGACAATGAATACAACATCATTAACCAGTTAAACAAACAGCCAGCAAAGATAGGAGTGCTCTCACTACTCTCAAATTTTGAAGCACATAGGAATATGATTCTGAAAGTTTTGAATAAATCATATGTGCCCCATATATCCCTATCGACCAGTTGGACTAACTGGTAACTAATATCATTACTGACAATATATCTCCTTCAGTGATGATAAGATCCCTTATGGTGGAAGAGGAAGTTACAAAGCTCTCTACATACAACTTATTGCAAAGGTAGCATGTTGCTAAAGGTTGTTATGGACAATGGATCAGCCTATAATGTAATACCTGTATCTTGTTTGAATAAGCTCCCTATTAATGCATTTCATATCAAGCATAGTCACATGATCTTGTGAGCATTCAATGGGATCTGTAGAGAAGTCATAGGAAACATAATCATCCTACTCCAAATTAGCCCATACATTTATGAAGTAGACTTCCATGTGATGGACATTGCTCCATCATACAATTGCCTATTAGAGAGGCCTTAGATTCACTCTGCAGAGGCGATACTATTTTCATTGCATCAAAAAATGAAATTTGTTATTGAAAACAAGGTTGTAACCATTGAAAGGAAAAAGACATTATTACTGCTACCTCGACTAATGCCCTACATGTTGTACCTAAGAAAGATGTCTTGGAATTTTTTTAGTCTTTTAAGTGCGAAAAGATAACTTATCTTAAGGAAAGCCTACTGATAGTTGAGCTTTATCTATCAAAGAGCACCCATATGGGTTTTAAGTTGACCGTTAGTGAGGGTAAACAAGTTAAAAAAGGACATGTAAAAAATTTTCAAAGGATTACCAGTGCTCTAAAAGTCACCAACCAGATTGACAAGAGAGGTTTAGGGTTCAAGCGAATGCATAGTAAAAGAAAAAGCAAGCTTAAAAGAGCCATGAAAAAAGGATGGCCTATCTATTGGGTGAAGCATTAGGGTAAGAAGCCATGTTATTTTTGCCACTATAAAAGAAACTTTCATCTAAAAGGATGCGTTAGCCTAGATTAAGAGGAAATACCAGCTTTGACCATGTGATGATCATATTGAATAAGGCATTTAGAGATTTCTCCATTAATGTGATTAAGGAGCTAAGGACCTCAACAATGGATAATGAGACTAGTCTCTGCCCTTCAGGATTTGATTTAAGTGTTTAGACCGAATCTAAGATTCCTATGATATTTAAGTTTATTTTAAAGTAATCCTATGAACTAAACCTACATGCTTCTGCCCAAGAGCATTGTAAGATCTTTGTAGGGGTGTCTTTCTATTAAGTATTATTGATAAAAATGATTAAGGATTATGCAGTTCATCTCTTGTCTCTATTTTTGTTTTTCTTGCCAAACTTTTGGATTTTCTTATACTTCTGCCTATATTTTTTTTCCATATTTTTTGGTACCCAGATGAAAGTGACATGAATATTTATATTGAAATTCTGAAAGTTAATTTTGAACAACTAATGCACTAGGAAGGTTAAGTCTAAAGGGGATTCTAGGGAAAGCCTCATGTCACTAAATCTATTAAGGTTAATTGAATAGGAAGAAAAATAAATCTTGCCCCATAAAGAACCTATTGAAACCATGAATCTTAGAATAGAAGATGACAAAAAAATCAAGATTAAAACCTTCATAAACCCTTTAACCTGAGCTAAACTGATAAACCTTTTTGAGAATATCATGATGTGTTCACTTGGTCTTACCAAGACATACTCAAATGAGACACTGACATCATGGTCCATAAACTTCCCCTTAAACCCATACAAGCCCTTGTAATAAAAGCTCAGGAAAATGAAACCAGAGATGCTTCTTAAGAATACAGAGAAAATGAAAAAGTAATTTGAGGCAGGATTCCTTAAGGTATCTTAAATGCGTAGCCAACATAGTCTTGATCCCTAAAATGGATGGCGTGGTGCATATCTATGTACACTAAAAGGATCAAAACTGGCCAGCTCAAAAACCAATTTTTCTTTGCTCCACATAACACTTTAATAAATAATACTGGCAAAAGTTCATTATTTTTCTTCATGGGCAAATTTTTAATTTACAACTAGATCAAAATGGCACCCAAGCACTTGGAAAAAACCACTTTCGTGACCATCGAAGGTATTTTTTTGCTACAAAGTTATGCTTTTCAGAGTTAATATTGCCAAGGAAACTTATCAAGATCAATGGTGAATTGTTCCATGACCTCATGCATAAAGAGATAGAGGTCTATATGGATAACATGATTACTAAATTGCCAAAGGAGAGTGAACATGTTATTAACCTTTGAAAACTCTTCAAATGGCTATATAAATACTAGCGTAAGCTAAACTCTATTAAATACAGCTTTGATGTCACATCTGGTAAGCAATTGGGCATCATTATGAGTGAAAAAGGGATAGTGTTTGACCCTAACAAAGTCAATGCCATTGAAAAACTACCATCGCCTCATGCCAAAAAGAAGATGAAAAGTTTTCTAAGAAGGTTGAACTATATAGCTAGATTCATATCTTAGTTGACTGATAAATGCAATCCAATCTTTCTGTTGCTTTGAAAACAAAACCTAGCAAATGGAACGATGAGGGCCAAGAAGCCTTCAACAAGATCAAACACTACCTTTTAAACTAGCTTGTACTTGTACCACTGGAGCTTGATTAACCTTTGATCCTATATCTATTAGTTTATGATATGTCTATGGACTATGTATTAGGCCAACATGACGAGTCAAGAAAGAAAGAATAGGTTATTTATTATTTGAGCAAGAAGTTCATGGAATATGAAAACAACTACTCACCAATATAAAAGTTATCTTATGCTCCAGTATGGATTACTTGGGGTCTAAGATGGTACATGCTATACCACACCATATGGTTGATCACCAAACTTGACCCCATAAAATACTTATGTAAGGCCTCTTCTTTATTAGGGAGATTAGCTAGGTGGCAAGTCTTACTCTTTAAGTATGATATTATTTATGTGAACTAGAAAGCCATTAAGCATGCCTATATTTACATGAACACACTATGGGTTGATTACTACGACCTCTTTTTAAGGCCAAAAGCAGTCTAAGTGTCCCACATCTAATGGTGATGTACATAAATGCCTATTGGAGCCTTCATGAGGTTCAGTGGTTCTTTGGTGCTCGCTAGAAGGCTTCTTAAGCCTTAACCAAAAGATATATAGGCAATAAACTTAGATTTAAAGTGATCCTGGAACAATTCCCATGCCTATTATACTAAAGAGGAGAAAAATAACACGTAAAAAGTAGCTATTTTCCCAGACGCAAGCAAACAAATCCAAAAAATCTTAATTTTTAATGTTATTTGATTCATTTAGGATATAAAATTGATTTTCCATCTTTCATTGTGCTCAAAGACGCTTTTTGATTACTTAGGATGTAAATTTGCACAGTAAGACTTAGGAAAGCAAAGATTTTGGGATTTGGCCAATTTCATAACTTTTATGAAAAATTAATCTCTCAATGCTAAAAAACTATTTTTTTAAATTTTATTGTGTTAAGAATGATTCAAGAACGCTTAGAAAATCAATGAAAATGTAAAGAGAGCTTATGGAAGCATAGGTGTTGTGCTAAACCCTTCAAAAAAGCCTAGTGTTAGTGCCTAGGGTTTCCTTGATACTTCTAATCAGCCAAAAAGCCTTAATAATGTATTTGAATACACCTTGGGATAAGTTAGGCTTGTTGGGTCAACCAAGCCTAATACCAGCGCACCGAAAAAGTGGCCCTACTTTGAAGTGTTTCTTGGAACTTAATTAAAACTATTTTAATCAACTTATCTAGTATTAGGCCTTAATATTAATTTATTAGTATTTTAGCCTAATACTACACCAAAGATAGCTATTCCAAGCATTTAGCCCATTAGCAAGCCCAATGTGGAGTAGTTCACAACTAAACTCTCTTGACTTAACAATTAGAGCTTTTGGCTAAACCCTTAAATTTACATGTTAGATAATTTAATTCATAATTAAATTTTCTAACCTAAGTAAAACAATTTTACTTCAAGTAAATAATATTAAATAATTAATTAAATAATTATCAAATAGTTATTTAGTTTTCCAAATATAATTATTTGGCTTTATTTAATAAAATCCCTAAACCATGTCTACAATAGACATTATCTTGATAAGGCATTTTTATTTTTATTGCCATATTAAGACATCTCTAATTAGATTTCATAAATCTAATTTATGTCATAAATTAATCTTAATTGAACTTATTCAATTAAATCTTCTTCATTATACCTTTTATTTAATAAAGTTATACTTAATTAAATCTTAAATTTATAGAGCAAGATTGTATGTGACCTATTAGGCTTCCATTATAATGGCAATAAATATAATTACCCAATTAAGTGTATTTATATTTATAGAGCAAGATTGGCCTCCTGCAAGGCATCATGGCTACCTGGGATGTAGGAATAGTCAATATGACATTTTAAGAAACCTTTTAGTAACTACCCTCTCATTGTACCTTGATCCTTTCACCAAATATCTTGAAAAGACCATGAGCATAGTGCAATGTTACCTGAATATCAATCCATGTTAATTCTTGCAGCTTTCGATTAACCTCATGAATTTAGAGAAAAAGTTTTTGCTAAATTCATCATGCGTTGGCCAACAATCTTATCAAGTTAACCAAAGCCAAGAACATATGTCTCTAATGTCATTTAGAGTGGTGAATCCTTTTTGGATGACTCATTCATCCACCATATGGTTCATGTCACAGCCAATGTACCCTACCTTAAGTATACATCCATTGTGGACTTTTTTTAGATAAATCAAAATATGACACTCCTCATATGAGATAACTTGTGTCACAAGTCTAAGGACTAGTGTACACAACTAGCACATTAGAACATATTCCATAGACACTTAAATGACTTAACTAAATGAAGTTCTTCTACAAGCTATGTTTAATGTTTCCATAAAACAAGCACCTATATTCTATCCCTAAGTATCTTTATACTTCAACTTCTATAGATTAAATACTTGCATACATTAAATGTATGGAGGCTTAGCATATGCTATTCTTTATGCATTCTTAATGCCCTATCTTGACAATACGATAATAAGAACATTTTTAGAAACATACCTTTGATGTATAAGGATCTCACCATCGTAACTCATTACTAACTTTGCAAGACTATTGTGTTTCATGGGCATCATTCAATTAGTGTTTGCATGTTATCAATCAGGCCACTAACATTAAGGAAAAATTTAAATCACTAACATAAGTGATGAGTTTGCATTATTAACTTATACATGCCTCTATAATCCGATTGGCTCTAGAGAATATGTAGAAACCTAATTTTATTCGACCATTTTCCCTCTCAGTCTAAAAATATCTGAGATACAAAATTTGGCACTTGTCCAAATGGAGGTAAAATTCCTTCAGAGGGAATGTCAATTTTCAAGACTTGTCAGGCTATTATATTTGAAGATTAAAAGGATGTTATAACTTGACTGTTTGCCTTTTCGAGAATTCCTATAAAATGAACATTTATCAAAATTTAGTCTTGATAAACCTTGACTTTGTTATACTAATTTCTTCAAGATAAATTTTAGCAGGGCCACCCCATTTATGCCTTTAAATTCATATTTCATCTTATTCAAATGAGTACTGAATGGTGATTATCAATCAAAAGAAAGAGTTTTAACATCATGATGAAGATAGTGTATCCATAATTTTTAATATTGGAAAATGCATAACTAAAATTATTTTAGCATCTTCATAGATTTTAATCAAGTAAATTTTTTCACTAAGCAGAATAAGAAGGTAACTTATTCCATAAATCCTAGAATTTTGATGCATTATGATACTTTTCATTATTTTAATAGAAGTTTGTGAATATCTCTTGAGCTGATATTTATCCAATTGCATAACTTATATCATTGAATCAATGAACACTAATTTAATGTTTGAAATTTAATGACTTTTCAAGAAAAATTGAACAATTCCATGAAGAAATCTATTGCTTTTTCATGTGATCCTATGGCAAGGTAGGTGAAGAACGCTTTGAAAATGCTTCGATATAGATATTCAAAGAATTAAAAAAACCTATCACCTTTTCATGTGATCCTATGTTAAGGTAGGTAAAGAAGGCTTTAAAAAAGCTTCAATGGAGATATTTAAAGCATTCAAAAATCAATAACCATCTCATATAATCCTATGGTAAGTGAAAAAAGACTTTGAAAAAGCTTTAATGGAGATATTCAAAGCATTCAAAAATCTATCACCTTCTGATGTAATCCTATGGTAAGATAGGTGAAGAAAGCTTTGAAAAAGCTTCAATAGTGATATTCGAAGCATTCAAAAAAAGCTTCGATGGTAATATTTGAAGCATTAAAAAATTTTCATTTAGAAAAATGCTTTCACAGTTTTCGATGGTATTATTCGAAGCATTCAAAGGTTTTTATTTATAAAATATTTTCAAAGCTTTGAATGGTGATGTTTGAAGCATCCATAAAAGTTTTTAAAACTTTTCATGTCTAATTTCATCCTATTAAGCAAAAAGACTGACAAAGTTTATGTTAGAACCTAATTCTTTATGATCACCAGGATACTTCTATGCCAAAGGTGTACAGGCAAAATATGTTCATTTGTTATTGTTTACCTTCACTTGGTTAGGAACCAATTAAGCAAGATGTCTTCTTCATGCGATCCTCTGGTAAGGTAGGTGAAGTCGGGTTTAAGTTAACTTTGCTCGGTTAAGTAAAAGGATCGATAGAGTTTTCTATGTTCTCTGTAATGTAGTTGGTATATATATGTGTATGTTGTAGAGAAAACTCTTTTAGAAAAACAATTGTAATGTCTGAACAAAATTGTGTTTATTTGGTCTTTGTCCTATTTCTGATTCTTAACAACGACCAAAGAGGGGCAGTTGTAGATACCTAATTTTGTTCGAGCCCTCTTCCCTGTTAGTCCAAAAATATTCAAGATACAGAATTAGGCACTTGTCCTAGTGGAGGCAAATTTACTTCTGGGGGAATGTATATTTTCAAGACCTATTTAGTCGTATTTAAAAGACCGCAGGTGCAGGTGACAAAATAAGTGCCATTTCAAGCGTCATACCAAACAAATCTTGGATAAAAAGATGAATATCAAGGTAAAAAATTAGCTTTTTAACTTTATACTCATGAAATTTTGAAATTGGTTCCTGCAGATGTTATCATCGTCAAATTTTTCATTTTTAATAAATTTTTTGAGAATTTTTCATTAAATTTGGGAGGTTGACTCTCTTATACTGTTACTGATACTAGTGTAGTATTTATGTCGATATGCATTTCAAAAAATCATAACTACCTAAGGAAAAATTCATATTGAAATTTTTTACCATGAGGTATCAAGTTGGCAATTTTGCCACTTATTTTTGAATTTTTTTGTAATATCACGAGTATTGTGCTAACGAAGTTTTTTTGGTAAAGACTTATTTCAGATCTTGGATTTACATCTTTACCATTTTGTAAACTAATATTTTGAATATTTAACTCATTTTATATAAGTTTTAGTTTTTTTTTTAAAAAATTTCCTGGATCTAAAAGATAAGCTTTCCTTTATCTGTAAAATTCTAGGAGGAATCTTTTCAAGTTTTGAACTTTAAAATTCTTTAAACATTTCCATTTAATCACCATTAAATTAGTTTTTCAAAATTCAATTTATTTTATAAGTTTTGCATTTTTTAGAATTTTCTCCATTTTTGAGATATGAAATTTTTTTATTCAGTAATTTTTCAGTGGATTTTTGAATTTATAATTTTTAAAAATTTTCAAATATTATTACTTAATTCATATTAAATCAGTTTTTAAAAATTTATTTTATTTTATGAGTTTTACATTTTCTTTCATAATTTTTTCATTCTTGAAATATGGAGTTTTCTACTCTGTAAAATTTTTTAGTTAAATTTTTATAAGTTTATAATTTTTAAAATTCTTCAAATATCATTGTTAAATTCATATTAATTTAGTTTGTAAAAATTCAATTTATTTTATGATTTTTGCATTTTTTTACATATAATAACTTTTCCCGATATAGGGTTTTTCTTGTAAAATTTTACGAGTTTGCTATTTTTAATTTTCTTATTATATATAACAACTGTTTTTATATTAGATTAAATTAAATTAATCATATGAAATTTTATTCAAATACATCATTTTTAATTTTTATAATTTAATCCTTTTAACTAATTTTTACGGTATAATTTTACAGATTATACAAATATCTTTCAAATTCTCTAGACTTTGATGATGGCATGCATGGCATCCTCCACTAAAGGGCAAATATAATTAATTTAAGTCAAATCTAAATTAATAAAAATAAATAAATAAAATTAAAGAAATTGTTGGAACCTTCACTATCTTTTGGTCTTTCATCCCCTATAAATAGGGGTTGGACTTCTTTATTTCAAGCTTTTGGAGAAGGAAAAAGAAGGGAAAAGAAAAAGGAAAAAATAAAGGAAGAAAAAGAAAAAATTCATTATTTTCAAGTTTTTAAGGTAAACTCTTATACAAAAATTTTTGTTTTGTTATTTTCATTTATTTTTGGTAGAAATATTATTATTTTTATGTCTATATTTTTTGTCTTATTTTTCTTAATAATTTTCATGTTGATTTATTCACCATTTATGTTGATTTTATGAATATTTTTGCTTGGTAAAAGTTATGACATGAATATGTGTTGATTTTATGTAAATATGTGATGAAATTTTTTTTTTGTTTATATGATCTTGTATTTAATTTATTTCTTGATTTTTCTTGGTATTTAGGACTATTTTGTAATGTTAAAAGTTTTAGGGGCTAGAAAATAATTTTTCCAAATTTAATGAAAGCTTTAGAAGGTTGATTCTAAGCTTGGTTTAATCTAATTTTGATGATTTTGTGATATTTTTATTTTATTTAGTTTATTTTGTAATTATAGAGAATAAAGGGACTAAATTGCAAAAAATTGTAAAAATTTTTCTATGGCCATCCAAGCTTGGCCGAAGCTTGTAGACAACCTTAGAAGTGCTTTTATGCTTAGTTTAACATATTTTAATGGGTTTTATTCATTTTATACCATTTTGGGCTATTTTGTAATTTTAAAAAGTTTAAGGACTAATTTACAAAATTTTAAAAATTGCTTTGTGGCGATAAGTGTTTGGCCAAACCATTTTCATGATTTTTTATGTGTTTTTTGTGATTTTTCATGATATACTTTGTGATAATTGATAACTCTATAAAATAGAGTTATTTAGTCTCATTATACATATTAAATCAGCTAGGTCTTAGAGATTTTTATTTACATATCATTCATATTTAGTAGTTTTTAATTTAGTAATATTTTATTTTAGTAGTTTATAATTTAGTCCTATTTACTTTTCTTATATTTTAATTATTTATTTATTTAAACAATTTACCTATTTTTGTAGGTCAAAAACCCTAAGGAAGTATAACAAGGAAAAGTAGGCTCAAGAAAGCAAGGTGATTCCAAGTTGGAAAATTCAAAAAATGCATGCTCAAATTACTTGCAAATCAAGTCTTTCTACTTCAGGGTTTTGCTATAAATAGGATCCTTATGTTTAGGTTTTAGAGGCATCCCTAGATATTTTATAGCTATAAGTTTTAAAGAAGAAAAGAATCTATCGAGATTTTGCGATAGGAGAAAGATCGAAGAAGTTAAAGATTAAGATTTAACAATTCTCAATTTTCTCTTTTCACTTAATCTTTTTATCTTTATTGTAATATTTATGATGGTGGAACTTCATTGTTTTGTGTTTTATTTAATCAATATGAGCTAAATTTATTTTTCTAGGATTATAATGGAACTCAACATGTAGTTTGGATTATTTTATTTTTCTTTTCTTGATTTAATAATAATTGAGTTGGTTGTTCATTCTTATTCTTAATGCTTATAGCTGATTGGCCACCAATTAGATTGATTTGGTAGCTTTAATGAACTTGGAAAAGGAAATTTTGTGTTTAGACCAGGATTGAATGACATATGTCTCACATTCATTTATTAAGATGAATTGATCTGCATGTTAGATAGGAATGTAATAGCATGCCATATTTAACCAAATTAGAGTCTAAGCTTAATGAGTTTCTTTTAATTCAATTTGCATAGGAATATAGTAAATTGGTTAAAAAAGATATTTTTATAAGACCATCAGAAGATACCTATAAATAAATTAGAACTCTAGGTTAACAACTCAATATTATTAGTCAAGTTAAGAGGATAAAACAAATTCAATGAAGTATTGAAGGAAATTATAATTCTAGGTTTTTATTATTGTTGATTAAGTAAACCTTACTTGAATTTCTTTGCTATTTTAGTTAAATTTAATTTAGTTAATCTAGTTTAATTTCAATTTTAGTTAAAAATCTTTTAAATATTTGAATAAGATTAAATTGTGCTAATTTTAGTACTTAATAATTTAGTATAATTCCTCATGTGAACGATACTCTATTCATTACTATATTACTTTTTATGATACACGCACTTGTGTGGTATAAATTTGATAACAATAATTTATGATTTTTTTATTATATAGGGACTAGATTGTAAAAATGGAAAATTTTGTTTCAAGGCCATCCATGCTTGGTCGATTGCTTGTGTGCACTTATGAAGGTGTTTTCATGTTTATTTTGATGTCTATGAATATGTTTTATGCATTGTACATCGTTCTATGTCCATTTTGTAATTTTAAAAAGTTTAAGGACTTATTTGTAAAATTGCAAAATTTGTGTTCTTTGGCATGCTTTCCATAATTTTGTGATGAATTTTGTGTTGAATTATGTTTCATTTTGTATAGGGACTAAATTGCAAAGTTTAGGGATAATTTAGAGAAATTTTGCATTTTAGACTAAATATGATATTTTTGACATTTTAAAAATATTTCTAACATTCCTGTGGTTTTATATAAGTGTGTAAAATTTACTACAACCTTTTGTATCCTTTCAATTTTTTGTTAGGGTACGAAATGCAGTTTTAAAAAGTATAGGGACCTATTAGCAATTTTTGCATTTTAGGTCTATCTTGATATTTAAGTTACCCATGGAGGGTATAATGGTCATTTCATACCATTTTTAGTCTTTTAGGTTATCGGGATACTTAGAGGTCGATGGTAAACCTTAGAGGTATTTTAGTAATTTCAAAGAATCGAGTCTTATGTGATAACCATGATGCTTATAGGCCAAAGGTGTATAATAGGAGTAGGTTCATTGGTTCGTTATGCCATCCTTTTAGGTGTTAGGATACTTATAGGTCGAAGGTAAACCCTAAGGGCATTTTGATAATTTTTACTAAAGCTTATCAGGTGTTAATTCCTATGCTTGCCTGAGGTGTTAGCCTCATTATGGGCATGGAAGATACCCTTACTCGAATTGAACCTTTTTTGACATAAACCTATGATGGGTAAGGATTAAGATACCTTATTAGTTCTTTACAAACTCGAGGAGCAATTCGAGAACTTGTTTAGATGTTTAACCTGAACTTCATGTAATGAACTATAAGAGCCTTACCTAGTCAGAGCCATAGTAGATTCTAGAAGGCTTCGAGTTAGGTACACATAAGGGAACACTTCTTACACTTGTCTTTTATTTTATGTTGTGAACATGTGAATCATGTGGTGATAATTGAACATCATCATTTACGGTAAGACCTGTTGCATCTTAGACGATGTAGTCATTGTTTTAATTAAGAAATCAAATGATGATGAATGAACATTGTCAATAGTACAACGATTAATTCTTTTGCCTTACAAGTCGTAGATACGGCCTTAATTATATGGTGTAGACCTAAAGGTTAGACAGTGATGGTCGAATGCCATTGCTAGCAATAAGGCCTTTTCATTTGCCCCAATAGGTGTCATAATGCCCTCATAAATTTACTTAGGGCAACTCTTATTTTTCTCATATTAATTTTTTTCTTATTTATTTGGGCTAATTTATTCCTTATTTTTTATTATGATTGTTCTTTTTTATATATTATTGTACCTTAAGACACCATGCTATCTTAACTTTATTTGGGGTAGTCTCTTTGATAATGAGCCCTTTGCATATATTTGTTCACAAATTTTTGCCTTTGACATTACATTAATTTCATTCTTGCACCTATTCGTATGTGTACATTCAACATGCATCTACAACATGCATTTCATAAGGGTAAAGGGGTAAAATGAAGCTTCATTCAGATTTATGAGTTTTCTAAAGGAATTTATTTCTTCTAACCCAGGAGTGTCAAGACAATCAAACATATTGACCATTGCAGATGAAATCTTAGTACATTAACAAAAGATGGAGGGAAATGATTGAGAATCCCTAGAAATTATAATGAAACAATAAGAGGTGGTGTAAGTACAAATTTTTAAGCTGATGGAAGAACTAATGGCTAAAGAGAAAGAGTCTGAAGATGAAAATCTTAGAAATCAAAAGAATCTTCCTAGTACTATTGCTGGCTTATTTGAGGCAGAGGGGCAATCTCTTTAAGGAACTCAACCTATGAGAGCTTGTCTTATAATACATACTCCTGCTAACCCTACTTAACAAGGGGTAATAGGTTTAAAATCGAATTTTATTTTGAACAATCCAATGGGTGCAAATGTTGATGGGCTTGTCGAGTAAGAAAGTTTCAAGCTTAAACTCGAAAAAAGTTTGAACTCAAGAATAGTAAAGAAAAATACCAGCTCCTTGAAAAGAGGCTTAAAGCAATAGAATAAGTAAAAAATTTAGGAAGTGTCAAAGTGGATGAATTGAGTTTGGTACTAGATTTAGTTTTCCCTCCTAAGTTTAAGATGCCAAACTTTAAAAAGTTCAGTGGCATTACTTCATTGTAAGCCCACACTAAAATGTATATCAGAAAAATGACTGGATCCATACACAATGACAAGCTTCTCATTCACTGTTTTCAAGAAAGCTTGTTAGGGTTAGCTTTAAGATAGTATAATGATTTGAATAGAGTCAAGTACAATGTTGGGAAGACTTCGCTAATGCTTTCTTTAATAGTACAAGCATGTGTCAAATTGGGCACTAGACTGACTATTTCTTCAGAATATGGAGAAAAAATCAACATAATGTTCATGCAGTATGCCCAAAGATATAGGGATATAGCAGTCTAAGTACAGCCACCTTTACCAGAACATGAGATAGTATCTCTATTTCTGACTATCTTACCAAATCCAATTTTTGATAAACATGTAGGAAGTGTCACAAAGAATTTCACTGATATAGTGGCCTCTGGTGAAATGATTGAAAATGCCATAACAATATAAAAATGCAAGTTAATGATGTGCGCATGATGGATAAGAGAAAAGCTTTTGAAAAGAAAGGAGAAAACCAAGCTGTCTTCCAGATGAATAAACCAATTGTAATTATTGCTTTATGTTAGTGTCATTTTTATGAGCCTTATTTTCCTATCATGAATAGCACATCCAGTGCATCCCATGATCCCTCCCAATCTATGCTTACAATTACATTAACCTTCATATCTATACGCAAGCCCAATGCTTAGAAGAACAATCAGAGTAGACGCAAAAAGCAAAATTTTAATCAGGTTAAGCAAATCCTCATGTTTTATTTTGAGCCTTTACCCGAGCTTCTCAAGAATCACCTTTTAATAATTGTTCAAAATGAGTTTCTAAACCCCTATATCCTGATTTGTATGACATTAACCAACATTATAATTATCATTCTGGTAATGCAGGTCATTCTACAAAAGATTGCCCTACTCTTAAGGACAAAGTTTAGGATCTCATCAAGGCTGGGAAGTTGAGCTTTGAAGAAGGGAAAGCCAGATGTCATTGAAAGGTATATTAGTAGGAGACCAAGATCATTCAAACTGGATAATTACAAGTTGCTGTAAATTCTAACTTGGAATTGCTTGGATGATTACTTGCTATGCCATAAGCTTTTGGTTTTATCTTCTTTGCTAAAGAATTTGGTAAAGAGTAATATAGTGGTTGTCTTCATGGTATGATTGAGATGATAAGAAATAACCACGCAGCTTGTGGAATTTTTTACTTTAAGAACCTTGAGTTTGATACACCTTTTGATGTTTCACTAAGTGATCTTAGCCCTTAGCAATGGAAAATTTTAAAGCTACTAGAGGCCTATTAGGGGCAATTGGTCTAAGGGTCATCAACCCTATGGTAATATGCCAATCAGGGGCAATTTCTTTAAAACTTTGTATATTACTTTTTAAAAGTTATAAATTATGAAATGAATTTTGATTTGTAAATAGCATGTATATTATCATCGACCATGAATTTTGTTAATAATGATCTCTAATATTTAGGATAATGAAAACATTTTGGAAACTTTTTCTTTGTCAGGTGATCACCAATTGCTTGAACTCTCTCAAAAAGGCCTTTCATTTTCACATATATGGTTAACCTAGACATTTAACTATAGACTTTTCACCGTCACAAACTTTTCAAATCCAAATTTTCTTTTCTATGCATTCCTTAAAGATTAAACAAATAGGTTATGTTCCTAAAAGATTTAGATATGGATAGTTTGACATGTATTAAAACAATAATAATAATTCTAAGATCTCCCTCATTTGGATAATATTTTGCCATGACTTCTCTGACACTCTTCAAAATCCATGATTTAGGAAGAATAAAAGTAAATATGAGCCAAGAAAACATTTTTTCCTCCTAGACAAAACCTTTGCAAACCAATGCTTGATACATGAGATATGAAATTTGAGATGTTTTCCAAGCCAATCTGATTTTCTTTCCTAAAGGCTTAAGCAATTATTGGTGGCTATGAAGCCGATGATATTAAGGGGAATACCTTAAGCCTTTAAAAATTGAATGCAACATTATGTTATTGAGGTATTCAAAATGATTTCTTTCTGAAATCATCCTCTTTCCTAATGAAATGCTTGCTAATTCAAATGGATGTGTTTCAAATGAAAATGGCCTTCTTTTTCTACCCATTCGCAAATATAAAAAATTATTCCCTTTGTTGTCCCTTTGAGCCTAATGATTTATTTTTCTTTCTATGAACCCTAATCAAGGATCACTCTTTACACGGGGGTGACAAAGCAAAGCTTAAAGATCAGAAGGGACAAATTAATTCTAAAGTTACAAGAAGAACAAATCAATTGTCAAAGTAAATTTTGAAAAATAAAGAAAGTTTAAATTTTAAGTTCAAAGATGCAAAGAAAAATAAAAAGAATTTTAAGTTACAAATATTTAGAATGAAGGATGAAGAAAAACCTGATGAAGAAATAAGAAAAAAGAAATAAAGAAAAATGAAAAAATAGATTTAAATAAAGAAATAAAGATTTGTTCATCTTGAAAGATAGGTTGGATTCAATTTTTTCTGAAAAAGATGATTCTTGATTCAATTACCCTTAAACATTTGATTTGGGCCTATTTATCCTTTCTTTCTAAACCATGAACCATGGCCTACGTTATATGCCTATAAAGTCCATTTTGATCAGACATAGCTATTTGAGCTGTCAAGCCATTCCTAGGAAACTCTTTAATAATCTTTTTAAATTATTTTTGAGTCTCAATAATCTGATAGGGCAAGCTTAAAGACTTTAGAATTATTCCTAAACCATCAAAGATAACCACTAATGCAAGAGAACCCTTTATGCTAATTTAGAAATGATTCTAAACCTTAGAAATTTCATGATGTCAATAAAGTTGAATCAAATGTCCAAACACTGATTCCTTTCAAAGTGAACTTTCAGAACTTTTGTGCTGAATCTTGAGAATTAATGCTTATCAAAGGCCTTCCAAATCAACCCTTTGAGACTTCGTGTTTGAAGATTAAAAAGATATTATAACTTGATTCTTAACCTTTCAACGAATTCCTATGAAATGAACATCTATCTGAACTGGGTCTTGATAAACCTTGACTTTGTTATACTAATTTCTTTAAGATAAATTTTAGCAGTGCCACCCCATTTGTGCCTCTAAATTTATTTTCTTCATCTCATTCAAAAAAGTCCTGAATGATGATAATCGATCAAAAGAAAGAGTTTTAATATCATGTGAATATAGTATATCCATTATCTTTAATATTGGAAAATCCATGGTTGAAATTGTTCTGTAATTTTCATAGATTTTGATCAAGTAAAATTTTTTCCCCAGGGCAAAATGAGAAGATGATATCATTCCATAAATCTTGGAATTTTGATGAATTATGATTCCTTTTATCATTTTAATAGAAGTTTATGAATATCTATTGAGTTGATATTTATCTAATTGCATAAATTATATCACTGAATCAATGAACACTAATTTGAAATTTGATATTTAATGAATAGGAAGATTGAACAATTCCATGAAGAAATTTATCGCCTCTTCATGCGATCCTATGATAAAGTAGGTGAAGAAGGCTTTGAAAAAGCTTCGATAAAGATATTCAAAGCATTCAAAAATCTATCACCTTCTCACATGATCCTATGATAAGGTAGGTCAAGAAGGCTTTAAAAAATCTTCAGTGGAGATATCCAAAACATTTAAAAATGTATCATCTTCTCATGTGATCCTATGGTAAGGTAGGTGAAGAAGGCTTTGAAAAGCATCGATGGAGATATTCAAAGCATTAAAAAATCTATGACTTTTTCACACGATCCTATGGTAAGGTAGGTGAAAAAGGATTTGAAAAAGCTTCAATTGTGATATTCGAAGCATTCGAGAAAAGATTCAATGGTGATATTTAAAGCATTTAGAAATTTTTATTTAGAAAAATGCTTTCAAAGTTTTCAATGGTGACATTCGAAGGCAAAGCTTTGATGGTGATATTCAAAGTATTCAAAGGTTTTTATTTAGAAAATATTTTCAAAGCTTCGATGGTGATATTCAAAGCATCCATAAAATTTTTCAATACTCTTCATGTCCAACTTTGTCTGATTAAGGAAAAGGATAAATGAAGTTTATGTGAGAACTTAATCCTTTGTGATCACCGAGATGCTTTTATGCCAAAGGTGTTCATTTTTTATTGGTAAGCTTCACTTAGTTAGCAACCAATGAAACAAAATGTCCTCTTCACATGATCCTATGGTAAGGAAGGTGAAGTAAGGTTTAAGTTAACTTTGCTCTGTTAAGTAGAAGGATCAACAAAGTTTTCTATGTTCTTTCTAATGTAGTTGGTATATATATGTATATGATGTAAAAAAACTCCTTTAGAAAAAAAAACTGTAAGCCCCGAACAAAATTGTGTCTATTTGGTCTTTGTCCTGCTCCTGATTCTCAGCAACGTCCAAAGAGGGGTAGCTGTAGACACTTAATTTTGTTCGGGCCCCCGTCCCTATTAGTCCAAAAATATCCGAGATATAAAATTAGGCACTTGTCCCAATGGAGGTAAATTTCCTTCAAGGGAATGTACATTTTCAAGACCTATGTAGTTGTGCTTAAATGACAACAGGTACACATGACAAAATTAGCACTATTTCAAGGGTCGTACAAAACAAATCTCGGATAAAAAGATGAATATCAAAGTAAGAAATTAGCTTTTTAACTTTATACTTCTGGAATTTTAAAATTTGTTCCTACAGATATTATCATGGTTAAATTTTCCATTTTTAAGAATTTTTTGAGAATTTTTTTGTTAAATTTGAAAGGTTGACCGTTGTATATTTTTACCGATATCAGTGTACTATTTATGTCGATATGCATTTTAAAAAATCATAAATATTCAAGAAAAATTTCATATTGGCATTTATTTTTGAATTTTTCACTATATCATGAGTATTATGCTTATGAAGTTTTTTCTGTAAAGACTTATTTCGGATCTCGTATTTTCATCTTTACCATTTTGAATATTTAGTTAATTTTATGTAAGTTTCAATTATTTTTATGAAATTTTCTCGACTTTAAAATACAAGCTTTCCTTTATCTGTAAAATTTTTGGTGGAATCTTCTTAAGTTTTGAACTTTAAAATTCTTTAAACATTTTCATTTAATCACCATTAAATTAGTTTTTCAAAATTTATTTTAGTTTATGAGTTTTACATTTGTTAGATTTTTCCTCCTCTTCGAGATATGGAGCTTTTTTATTCCATAATTTTTTCAAAGGATTTTTCTAAATTTATAATTTTTAAATTCCTCAAATACTGTTGTTTAGTTCATATTAAATTAGTTTTTTAGAATTAATTTTATTTTATGAGTTTCGTATTTTTTCATAATTTTTTCATTTTCAAAATACAGAGTTTTCTACTCCCTAAATCTTTCTGGTAGAATTTTTCTAAGTTTGTAATTTTCAAAATTCTTCAAATATCATTGTTCAATTCATATTAATTCAGTTTGTAAAAATTTAATTTATTTTATGAGCTTTGGATTTTTTTGCATAAAATAATTTTTTGGTAAAGATTTTCATCGTAAAATTTTACGAGTTTGCTATTTTTAATTTTTTTATCGTATATAAAATTTTTTTATTATTAGATTAAATTAAATTGATCATATAATATTTTATTTCAAATATATAATTTTTATTTTTTACAATTTAATCCTTTTATCTTCCAAATTATCTAGACTTTAATGATGTCATGCATGACATCATCCACTAAAAGACAAATATAATTGATTTAAGTCAAATCTAAATAAATAAAAATCAAAAAATCAAAAATAAATGATAAATAAATAAATAAATAAATAAAATTAAAAAAATTTGTAGAACCTCCACCATCTTGCTATCCTTTATCCCCTATAAATAGGGATTGGACTTCTTCATTTCAAACTTTTGGAGAAGCGAAAAAAAGAGGGAAAAAAAGAAAAATTCAAAAAAAAATTATTAAATTTTTAAGTTTTTAAGGTAAACTCTTATAGAAAAATTTTTGTTTTGTTATTTTTATTCATATTTAGTAGAAATGTTATAATTTTTATCTATTTTTTTGTCTTATTTTTCTTAATAATTCTCATGTTGCTTAAGGTTGATTTATTCATCATTTATGTTAATTTTATGCATATTTTTGCTTGGTAAAAATTATGACATGAATATGTGTTGATATTTGTGTAAATATGTGATGAAAAGTATTGTTTCTTGGTTGAAATATGGTGCTGGTCGAATTGTACGTGATCTTATATTTAATATATTTCTTGATTTTTCTTGATTTTTAGGACCATTTTGTAATGTTTAAAAGTTTTAAGGGTTAGAAAAAAATATTTCCAATTTTTTGAAAGCTTAAGAAGGTGGATTCTAAGCTTGGTTTAATCTGATTTTGATGATTTTATGATGTTTTTATTTTATTTATTTTATTTTGTAATTATAAAAAATATAAGGATTAAATTGCAAAAAGTTGTACATTTTTTTCTATGGCCATCCAAGCTTGGACAAACGTTGTAGACAGCCTTAGAAGTGTTTTTATGCTTAGTTTAACATATTTTAAAGATTTTATAACATTTTAGGGCCATTTTGTAATTTTAAAAAGTTTAAAGACTAATTTGCAAAAGCTAAAAAATTGTTTTATGGCCAAAGTGTTTAGCCGAATCATTTTCAAGATTTTTGGTGTGGTTTTTATGATTTTTCATTATATTTTTTTGATAATTTATGATTTTTTATTATGTAGGGACTAAATTTAAAAATGAATTTTTTACCTAGAACTCTTCCTCTTACATGTGCTATCAACATTGCGTTAGACCTAACTTAAAAAATTATTTTCACCTAGAAAAGTGAATTTTTTAAGGAATATTTTTACATTATACCTTATTGAGTCCCCTTACCAATGGTACCTCTCCAACCCTAGAACCGCTAAATTTGCCTGGAATTAAATCACAAAATGGGATAGTGCAATGCTATCCCCTATTTTTGGACTTATTTAAAAAATAAAACTACTTTTTTAAGACATTCAATTGTCTCAAAATGCATCTAATTAATTCTGTATGGAGCTAAGTGTCATAAAATAGGTCTCATAAGGATCAAATCAAGGGCAAACAAAAGATTAATTTCACTTTTTATTTGAATCACCAGTTTTAATTTTAAACTACTTATTTTTATTTAAAAGATATTTCTTCCTTCTAAAAAATCTTAAAATTTTCTCCTTATGGGATACTCTAACCCCATGCTCCGAGGAGACACTCCAACACAACTTTTACAAACTTCATTCAAATTTTAGAAATCAGTAAAATTTTTATCATTAAGGATACTCCAATCCCATCCTCCAAGGGGATATTTAAACTTGGCAATATTTGACACAATTACATGAATATGAAATGCATAAAGTTAAGAAAACATGACACGGATACATTCTCAAAATCTATCTAATAGAATTATAAATGTATCAAAATTGATATAAATGTAAAAAACATTAAACATGATTATGACTTGACAAAATATATGAATATAACATGAATACATGATTTGCTAGGCTTAACTCTAACCCTGCTTTACACTCAAAAATTTGAATTCTTTCTCTTTTGGACTTTGCCAAGCTTTTGAAATTGAAACCTTTTTTTTATACCTCAAGTGACCACCAGGTCCAAACACATCTTAAAGTTGTCATCTCGATTATTGCTCAATAATCAAAGGCAATTACAAGATACATTTTGACTGTCTATTTTTTTATGTTGTTATGTGTTCATTTTTCATGCAATGTTATTGTATTCTCTTTCGTCTTGTTAACACAATTCTCTTTCAAATGTCCATTATGCATACATATTTCCAAATTGCTTTTGAAAAATTATAAGATAATATTTCGTGTCGGTATCTCTCTAGTGCTTGACATGAAATATCTGATTTTCAAAATTAAATCTTGATATCATTTTCATTAAAAAAAATCTCTATGTTCCCCGCCGCTAAAACGAGTCTAAAGGCCAAAGAGTGTTCTTTAAATGCTACTATGCATCCTTACTAATAGTATAGCATAATGTAGGTTTGCTTATAGTAAGACTTGAACCACAACCATTAGGTTAAAAGCCCAATGCTCTATCCCTAGTGTACCTATGTGATTTAAATTTTTTTGTAAAACCTGGTTTACAATTTTCATGCAAAATTCATGCACTAAAAGGGGATTATACCAAAATAATGACAAGTCAAAACTGAAGAAATTGAAAACAATAAAAAACATGGCCAGTGAGTATTGATTTTGGGCATCGTGGGGGTGCTAATCCTTAACTTTTGAACCCAACGATGAATCTTTAGACCTCACAGACCTTGAAATCTATGTTTCAAGTTCGTAACTTAGAATATCATTTTCAATAGGCATCCAATCATGCCTAGGCCAAAATTATCAGTTGTAACTCTAATTCTTCAACCTCATCGTGGTGGCCATCCAAGACCGGTTGGATGAGCAATACGTCCAATAGTTCTTCCCCTTGCTATCATCTTATTATGCCTAATCGAAATCCTAATCAAAGGATGACCTAAAGGCAATAATTCTTTTTAAGTCATACATGTCACTATCCTAGCAATTTATATGTTGTATAATGGGTAAAGGGCACATCGCAATGATAAATACTAAAACTGAATAAAAATTAAGATTTAAATTAATACATAATTAAAAGGTAAAGATTTTCAAGCTTTAAGAGAGGGATCGAATCCTCACTTCTACCATAATTGACTCTTGAGGCTTTTTCAAGCAAATTTCTAATTGATTCGTGGATCTTAGAGTTTTTTAAAGGGTTTTGTAATCAACCTCACCTAGCTAAAATAGATTGGTAGGGGTGTAAAAAATATTAAAACTTTTCATGTTCTTTCTATTTTCATTAGGCTACGAAATGTAATTTTAAAAAGTTTAAGGGCTTAATTATAATTTTTATATTTTAGATCACCGTTGATATTCTAATTTCCCATTTAGGGTGAAATGATCATTTCCTATCATTTTAGAGTCCTTAGGATTACCAAGATGCTTTTAAAACCAACGTAGTCTCTAGGCACATTTTAGCATTTTTTTTAACACCAAGTCTTATGTAATCACTAGGATTCTTTCATGAGAAAGGTGTGTATTAGGATTAGGTTCATATTTTTTTGATCATTTTAGAGTCCTTAGGATTACCAGGATGCTTTCAAGACGAAGGTAGTCCATAGGGGCATTTTAGTAATTTTTTTTAGAATCGAGTCTTATGTACTTACTAGGATTCTTTCATGAAAAAGGTGTGAATTAAGGTTAGGTTCATATTTTATGACCATTTTCGAGTCTTTTAGGGTTACTAGGATACTTTCATGTTGAAGGTAATCCCAATGGCATTTTGGTAATTTTGCATTAAAACTGAGTCCTTTAAAGTTCTAGGGTACTTTCATGTCGAAAGTACTCTAAAGGACATTTTGGTCTCATCAACCATATTTAAGTCCTTGGAGTCTAGTTTCGTACGTGAAGTCGAAACTGAGTTTTAGGATAAATTTTATTATTTATTATAAAATTAAAACTTTTTAAATTACGGCAATGCCTTGAATATTAAAATAATACATGGGAATTCTCCCAAATTATAAGAGAGGTTCTACAATTATTTTAATAATCAAACATCTTTTTCAAAATAAAAATCAATACTTTTTCTAATTTCTAAAAAAAAAATCCTTTTATATTCTTCTGGCTCTCTAGTATGGTGCAAAAGAGAATGATAAAAACCTATGTGTTCTTTTAGTTCTCCAAAAAGGTGCAAAAGATGTTTTGATTTTCAAAAACATTAAAAACCTAATTTTCTCATATGGAATAATAAATTTCTTTTATGAAATTTATAAATATGAGAATATTGTTAAATATCGAATGTTGAAACCAAATGAAAATCAAATTTAAGTTAACATGAGATTAATAATTACCAATTTTCAAGCATTACGAGAAGGTCAATCATTACTTGTGATTGTAACTGATTCCAACACTCTTTCACATGATCTTTGGTATCAACATGGACCATAGATATTGTTTTTATGGGTTTCGTAATCATTAAAATACAAACTTCGATAAGCGACCAATCTCACCTAGCCAAAATTGATTGGTGGTGACTCTAGAAAAATAGTTGTTTCTTAATGACTGCTTAAGATAAAGTCGAGTGAGTAATTCATCTCGATGAATTGTCTTTCAACACGAAAAATAAAAATAATAATAAAGACATAGGCCCCTTAAAAAATAAAAGAATTATGATATATATAGATATATATAGGAACAAGTGGTATACCCACTTTTTAAGTTAAGCTGGTCAGGATTCATATTCGAGCCATGTTACTACATCTTGGCAACTCCACTTAGGGCAACTTAAAAAGTCAAGCTTAAATTATTCATGTGTTAAATAAATTTTGATTAATTTGATTTCAATCAGTATTTAACTATAATTCCTGATATTTTTGAATAAAAACTTTTATTTTATGAAAATTCTGGTATATTTTTCACTAACCGTATCATTTCCTTTGTAGCATTATTTTTAGGAAAATTTAAGATAGTTTTTTTTTTAAAGAGTCAAGTCTGAAAATCCCCCACACACTGTGCACATGCATACGCATTAGATTCTCCTTCAAGTATATAAAGGGGCATATGTAACCCAACATTTTAGGAAGAGGTGAAGTGGCTCTGCCTTCTGAGGTGTTAGCCTCTGTTTAGGCTGGTGAAGAACCTATCAAATGTTAATTCCTACACCTGCCTGAGGTGTTAGCCTCATTACAGGCATGGAACATATTCCTGCTCGAATTGAACCTTTCTCGACATAAACTTATGATAGGTAAGGATTAGGATACCTTATTAGTTCTTTTCGGACTCAGGGAACAATTCAAGAACCTATTTAGATGTTCAACTTGAACTTCATGAAATGAACCATAAGGCTTTACCTAGTTAGAGCCATACCTAATTTTAGAAGATAATAAATTAGGTACACATAGGGGAATGCTTCCAACCTTTTAGCTCTTATAACTTGATTTTCTTGATAGCAATAGATGTATGTTATGCTACCATGATAAATTTTATTTATTTATTTCTTGCCTTAGTTTGCAATATTTTGATGAATTTTCTTAGAGCATTTTTTTCTAGTTGCTATTTTATTTTTAATAAAAATTTTTATGGATGAAAAAGGGCATTTCATGGATTCTTTCTTAATTAGAAAAAAAAAAGAGAGAGAAAAAGAAAAAGAAACATGAACCTTTTTTTTTAAAACAAAAAATTAGAATGAAATTAAAATAAAAATTGGATTTAACAAATTTTTCATGCTTTCGGGTATGCTAAAGAAAAGAAAAAAGATAATGTTAGAATATCTTCTTTTCAATTTTTGCATGACATCCATATTCCATGAAAACTTGTAAATTCATTTGCATATGTAAAGTTCATATATTCATTTGTTTATATGTTCATGCTTCATAATTTCCATGATGTGCTAAATTCATCGCATGTTAAGGATCAAGACATGGACAATAATTTAGAGGCAAGAATCAGCAAGTTAAAGTCCATCCAAGAAGAGTATGGTCATGATGTTCGTGGAAAAGAAAATCTACTTGATAAGCTGATAAAAGTGGTTGAGGGTTTACATAGGATAAAAAGACAAAAAAATTCATGTTATTAGAAGCATTAAAATGCCTAAGGACAATGAAATGATCGTGAAGATAACTTTTTGGTTGCTTGGTGGGCTTTGTAAATAAAAGGTCTAAAAAGAATGATAAGTATTTGTAAAAATTCTCTAGAAGCATTAACATAGCTAGGAAAATGAAGTCTTTGCAAAAGTAGTTCTTTTTGTTACTTTTTTTCTTTTAAATCCTATAAATGTGATTGTGTACCCTAACAATGAGTGAATAAATTAGAAAGTTTTGGTAGATGAAACAATAGTGTTGAATCATGATTTGAATTTCTCAGATTCTTGCCTCTATAATAATCTTCATGTCTAACAATTAGCCAATTGCTTAGCATCTAATTTGTATCACTAAATGCTGCCTTACACACTCATTCATTCATTTATACATTCATTCATTCATCCATATATTTACTCATTAATTCATACATTAATTTTTACATTCGTTGACATAGATACATGGATGATAATGAAGATTACTGTTAGCAAGATACATACATATTCATGCAAATTGATTTAAGTTCTTTTTCCCATTTTCAAGGTGGAATAACACAAATCACTAAATGAAAGATACCATACAATACAAAGAAATACAAGCACAAATTGTAAGTACAATGCAACCACACAAGACAAAGGAGCCAGTTTGCCAACATCCAAAAGGTATATGTAACTAGAAAATACCTAAAACGTACCTGTTCACACTTTGGAACTAGCCATCCATATAAACATTGATGCCTCTTCATAAAAGGTAGATACAAGAATCACCGCACAAAAAGAATTGGTGGTCCCTGGCTTTAACAAGAAAGAAAGGTTTATGCAAAAGCAAAGGCATAACTAAAGAAATTTACAAATAGTCTTGTGTCATACCAACACTTCTTTTGAAATGGATCTGAAGGAATCCAAACTGAAAGGTAACCACCTTATGGTACTCAACATGTAAGAGCCATTCCTATAAAACATATTTATGCTAACCTTAAAGCTCACTAAGGGGAAATAATTAGCATATATGGGACAAAAAAGTTATTCTACCAATAAATGCCAATAAGTCACAGCTGATGAAAGCGACCACCATAAAAAGTCAAAAAAACAGAGAAATCCATTTGGACTATGTCCTCATCCTTAACCTTTCATCATTTAGTAACTTCAGCAACTGTAAGAAAAGATAAAAGTTGTATCCACTTCTTTTATCGAACAATTAATGCTTACACTACTAGTTAATGAAGTTTTACAAAATCCAAAATCAAAATAGTACTAATATGAAGCATGTTCGCTGGCACAAGACAGGAATGACCAATCTATCATAGAAAATAGAGTTCAAAAAGGCTAGAAAAAGATCATGGTTCTTCACAAAAGTTTGAAGAAAGTATGCAAACTCAAAAAGTGAAATTGGTGATGCATCAATATCATCTATAGGCTGAAGAAAAGAGTATGATAGGGAATATGTGGTTTTTTAGATTTATTATCAATAGTCGAAACAAACTGATAAGAATAATGATAGCACAATGACTGAAAAACCAGACCATTTAATAATTTGCACTAGTTTGAGCACCCCAATAACAATTAATTCTAGGGAAATCAACAACATATGAAGATAACATTATAGAAAATATGCACCAAAATGTAACATTTTCTATCGATAGATCTCATCAACCAATATGTGCTATTCAATGTGAAAAAAATCTTGAGTATCTAACAAGGTTGGTTGGGGAATTGTAGGCTATTGTAAACTTTGACTTGAATGGCTTAGATGATCCTTTGCTATGCGATAAGCTTTTAATCTTCGTTGTTAAAGACTTAAATAAAGAATTAAGTCTCATATAGGGGCTATGCTTAAAGCTATTTGATGCTCTTAAATTTGTTGTTTATCCCATTGTTACTAGACTGTTCATATGATCAATTATGACATGAAAGTCCTATTGCTAAATATTCTAAGGCTATGTTCTCAAGAAAAATTTATTTATTTTTCATCAAACCAACATATGGTCTTCTGTAATAACATTCAGCCCAATCTATTGCCCAGGTTCATGTTAAAACATACCTTTGATGAGAGGGATAGGTAAATCTCTTTAGAAGATTCCATGGAAGTACAGGCCTTCAGGAATACCAATCTAGCAAAATTTGATGAGTGGTGGATGCTTATCAAGGACAACAAGTCTAAGAGTCATTGACCTTATGGTCGTATGCTAATCACGGGTAGTTTTTATCTTAACTTTAAAATTTTGTACCTTTTTTTAGAAATTATGAATTTTGAAATAAACTTTAGCTTATAAATAAAGTGTATTCTGTCATGGACCATAAATTTTGTCAATAATGATTTTTTATATTTAGGATAATGAAAACTTTTAAAAAAGTCTTTCTTTGGTCGATGATCATTATTAGGTTGAACCCTCTCAGAAAGATCCTTTACTTTCATTATATGATTGTCCTAAGCATTCAACCATAGACCTTTCATAGCCATAGACCTTTCATACCCAAATGTTGTTTTTTGGATTCCTTGAGAATCAAACAAACAAGTTATCCTACTAAAAGATTTAGATTCTATAGTTCGATATATGTTGAAATAACGATATTAACTCAGAGATCTTCCTTATTTGTATAACCTTTTACCATAAGTTTCATGACACTCTTCCAAATCATTGGTTTAGGAAGAACGAGAGTAAATATGAGCTAAAAAACCATTTTATTTGATATCTGATGTATAAGATGTGAAATTTAAGATGTTTTTCTAAACCAATTTAGCTTCTTTCTTAAAGGCTCAACCACAATCATGATTCATTGGTGGGTACAAAGCTAATAATGTTAAAAGGAATACCTTAAGCCTTTAAAAATAGAGCATAACATCATGTTATTGAAGTATTCAAAATGATTTCAAAAAGAAAACAACTCTTTTTCCTAGTGAAATACTTGCCTGTTCAAATAGCTTTGTTTAAAATTACAAATGGCCATTTTCCTCTATCCTTTTGTAAATATAGAAAATTAATCCCTTTGTAGTCCCTTTTGAGCTTGATAATTTATTTTCTTTCTTTAAACCCTAATCAAGGATCACCTTCCACATAGGAGGGGCAAGTGAAGAAAAGCTTCAAAAATCAAAAAGGGCAAATTTCATTCTAAAATTACAAGATGAACAAGTTAGTTGTCACAATATAAATTTTGAAGAATAAATAAAGTTTAATTCTTAAGTCCCTTCAAAGTGAAGAATGAAGAAAGTTTAATTCACAAGTTTTTTTTTTTGAATAAAAAATGAACAAGAATTTTAAATTTCAAGTTCCTTCAAAGTAAAAAAAATGAAGAAAGTTCAAAGCTCAAGTTCCTTTAAAAGTGAAGATATGTCAGATAATCTTTTTGAAAAAAAATGACCTTTGATTCAATTACACTTAAAACCATTTGATTTGGGCTTGTTTATCTTTTCTTTTTGAACCCTAAACCATGGCTTGCATTACATACCTATAACAGTCAATTTTGATCAGACATAGCTATTTAACCTATTAGGCCATTCTTAGGAAACTCCTTTCAAAATTTATCCTTTTGGATGATTTTTGAGTCCTCAAGAATCTGATGGGGCAATTAATTAAAAAATAAAGTTTTAAAGTGAAAACACTAAAATGGTAGTTTAAAAAAACTTAATGGCTTTGGAATTGCTCTTAATAGATAAAATAACTCTTCTATATTAATCCACTAAAAATTTCATGATATTAGTAAAAGGTTGAGTCAAATGCCCAAACATTAATTTCTTTCAAAATAACCTTTCAGAACTTTTGTACCCTACATTAGGAATTAATGCTTGCCAAAGACCTTCTGAATTAACCTCTTGATACCTAATGTTTACTAACATTAGTTTAACACCTGTCAGACTATTGTATTTGAAGAGACTATTGTATTTGTAGATTAAAGAGATGTTATAACCTAACTGTTTTCCTTTCAAAGAGCTCTCATGAAAGGAACATCCACTTGAGCTCGGTCTTGATAAACTTGGACTATCTTATATCAATTTCTTCAAGATAAATTTTTAACAGTGCCACCACATTTGTGCCTCTAAATTCATTTTCTCATCTCATTCAAGGATTTCCCAAATGGGGATTATCAGTTACTAGAAATCTTCAATAGATGAAGATAGCATATCCATTATCCCTGATATTAGAAAATTCATGCTTGAAATTATTATAAAATTTTCATAATTTTTGATCAAGTATATTCTTTTTTAGGTTAGAATTAAAATGTGATCTTATTTTGTAAATTTGAAATTTAGATGATTTATGATACTTTTCATAGTTTAAATAAAAATATTTTTCAAACAGTGAAATGTGATTTTTATCCAACTCCACTAATTCATTATTGTACTTTTTAAGAAAAGTAGAACCATTCTTAGATTCCTAAAGTTAAGATTAAGAGAAGGATTTCATGGGGTAAACATAAGATAGCCCTTTAACGATTTAAACTTTCAACTTCAATTATAAGAGGAAACCTTCAATTTCAAGTTCAGGTGCGGGCTCTCTTTACTAAAAGAAAAGAAATATCCATAACATTTTTTTAAGATGCCTCTGACTCTAAATTAAATACTGATTATGATATTAGAGAAAAGTAACAATTATTCACAATGCTGACTTCTTTAAATTTGAAAGGTAAGTCTTATATCCCTTTAAATCAATCGAATATCAAACATTGTCTCTACCTAAGTTGACTCATATGGTTTCATCTCAGTCAACCTTTCAAACTTGTTGACTCGTATGGTTTCATCTTGGTTAACCCTTTTAGAGTTGTTGACTTGTATGGCTTTATCTTGGTCAACCTTTTTAGACTTGTTAACTTGTATGGTTTTGTTCTTGTTAACCTTTTAGACTTGTTGACTCGTATAGTTTCATCCTAGTCAACTCTTTAGACTTGTTAACCCATATGGTTTCATCTCGCTTAATCCTTTCAAACTTGTTGACGCATATGGTTTCATCCCAGTTAGTGTTTTTAGACTTGTTGATTCATATGGTTTTCTCCTGGTCACCCTTAGTTGACTATTATAGTTTTGCCCTGGTCAACCTTTTTCAACTTAGATTTTGCCAGGTTAATCTTTTTTAACTTTACTCTAGTTATCCTTTGAGATTAGGGTTCTACCCAATCCTTTTCGACATAGGTTTTACCCTAGTCACCCTTAGTTGAGTATTAGAGATTTTACCCTAGTTAATCCTTTTCGACTTAAGCCTCATCATAATCACCATTCTAACCTAAGGCTTTGCCCTTGGTTGTTATATTTTTATGTACATTTTAGTTTTGTTTATTTTTTAAAGCTTAGTAGCTCGAATGAAATTGTGTCTATTTGATATTTGCCCAGTTCTTGATTCTTAGCAATGGCCAAATAAGGGTAGTTGTAGACACATAATTTTGTCCGAGCCCTCTTTTTTGATAATCCAAGATATCCAAGACCAAGAACTTAGTGACTGCCCATTGGGGATAGACTTATTTTAAGTGAATTAGATGTTTTGAAGACCTCTTCAGTTATACCTAAATGGCCGCAAGTGCACATGACAAGAAAAGTATAATTTCAAAAATAAATCCTGGATAAAAAAGATAAATATTTAAGAAAAAAATTGCTTTTGAATATTTTTTGTCAAATTTAGGAAATCCATTTCTATGGATGTTATCATGGTCAAATTTCCCATTTTTAGGAATTTTTCAAGAATTTTTCATAAAATTTAGAAAGGCGACTATCATATATTTTTATCGATATCTATGTAGTATTTATACTGATATGAAAAATAAAAAATATCAAGAAAAGAATTGTATTGGCATTTTATACCACAAGGTGTCAAGTTGTTAACTTTACATATTAAATTTCAATTTTTCATAATGTCGTGAGCGTCATGCTCGTGAAATTTTTCCAGTAAAAATTGTTTTGGATTTCAATTTTCATCTTTATTATTTTTATAATTAATATTTTGACTAATGTGTTGAATTTAATTCATTTTTATAACATTTGAATATTTTTGGAATTTTTTTTGTTTCTAGAATATAGAGTGTTCTACTCCGTAAATTTTTTGATAAGAATTTTTTTTAAGTTTATAATTTTTAAAATTCTTCAAGTATTTTTATTAAATTCGTATTAAATCAGTTTTTGAAAATTCAATTTATTTTATGAGTTTTAAATTTTTTTCAAATATCAATTTTCTTTTATAAGGATTTTCTCGTAAAATTTTACAAGTATAGAATTTTTTTAATTGTGTTTTTCTTATACATAAAATTTCTTAAAAATTTATTTTAGAGTTCAACACTTAGGATTTTCATGAAAAATTTTTATTTTTCATTTTTCATTTTATTTTGGGCCAAATTTCCTTAATGGGCCTAAAACTTTCAAATGTTGCAAATAGGCCCAACAAACTTAATAACTTCTCAACAAGCCCAATAACCTTGCCAAGCCTATTTCAATTTTTCCCAAGCCCATTTCATTTTCTACAAGCCCAATAAGCTTATTTGTAATTATTCCATTAATTTTCTAATAAACCTCAATTAGGCCCATTTTAATTTTATGACAAGGCCCAATGATGTTTTCCCTCTCCAAAATTTTTATTGATCCTTTTAGATAAATTTTTTATATGAATATTCAATTGGGCTTTTTACATGTTTAAATTTGTAAAAAAAATTTATTAATTCATAACTTTTAATTTCATACAATTTAGTCCTTTCAATCCATTTATTAATAAAATTTGTAATTATAACCCTATTTTTTTCATTTTTTCCATTCTAAAAATTTTGTTTATATTTATTATAACTATGAAATTCATTGATTTAGTTGCATGAACTATTTTGTTGGAATTTAATTTTTCCTTAACCAATTTAGTTACATTTTGACTATATATTAAACTAATATTACATTAATTATCATTAAACCTATCTTAGCCCATATTAAGCTTTTTGACTAAAATGAGATTATTATTTTATGGAAACAAATGAAAGCTAGAAAAATCTATTAAATAAATTAATAAATAAATGAAAATGATTGAATTTGGTGGAATGGCCTGGAAGCCATTTGGCAAAGGGGTTTCTTACACCCCTTAGCCGAATTCCGTCCTCCACAAATAGAGCATGGTTTGTTTATTTTAAAAGCTTTAGCTTTTATTAACATAAAAACACTAAAAAAACCTAAATTCCTTAGTTTTCCAAGCTTGTTAAGCTATAAATACCTAAAATTATTTGCCATTTGGCAAAGGGGTTTCTTACACCCCTTAGCCGAATTCTATCCTCCACAAATAGCACATGGTTTGCTAATTTTAAAAGCTTTAGCTTTCATTAACATAAAAACACTAAAAAAAACCTAAATTCCTTAGTTTTCCAAGCTTGTTAAGCTATAAATGCCTAAAATTATTTTAGTTTTTTTTCATCTCATTTATTTATTTTCATTTTAGTGGGCCAAGAACATGTTTAAACTCATGGATTTTAATTCATGTGGAAAGGCTAAACATGATGGTTGTGAACAATTTCTATATTTAGTTGTTATGTTTAATTTTTCTTAATTATAGCTTGATTTTTCATGAAATATGTTGTTGTTGATGTGATGTTGGTTTTGGGTTATATATATATATATATATGTTTATGTTTATATATTTGTTTTTCTTTGATTTTATGATTTTATGATTTCATGAATACGTTTATATATTTGTTTTTTTTTATGATTTTATTTTTTTGTATTCAAGTTTAATGATGTTTGTTTATGTTAATATACATGATGTTGTGCCGGAAAATTTTGATGGATTTACGTTTTTGGTCTTGGCCAAATTTCATGGTGCATTTGATTTAATTTATTTTGTTATTTTTATAATGATTTTGATTATTTTGTGATTTTTCAAAATTTATAAGACTAAAAAATAATTCTCTAAATTTTTTTTTTAATTCTTTGGATAGGTAGTTTCAAGCTTGATTTATGTGTATAAGTATGATTTGGTGAAATTTTGGTGATTTTATGTTATTTTCTAATTATTGGAAATATAGGGATTAAGTTGTAAAAGCAGAAAAAATATTTTTTAGGTTTTCCAAGCTTGGCCAAAACCTTTATGTACACCTAAGAATGCATTTTATGCATTTTTTATCACATTAAAAATTCTTTTTTTTTTACTTTAAAGGCCTTTTATAATTTTAGAAAGTTTAAGGACTGATTTGCAAAAATAAAAAATGGTTCAAGGCCATGGATGCTCGGCCGAATACTTGTTATGAATTTTGGTATAATTTCCATAATTTTTATGACGTGTATGATGTTTATTTATGACTTTAAAAATTTTCATTTCATTAGGAAAAATTTTCCATTTACTATATTTTGGTCATTTTGGAGTGCTTCTAGCATTCCACTGATTTTTTGATAGGGGTGTATTCTATTCTTTCGTTTTCCCTTAGGGTATGAAATGTAATTTTGAATAGTTTAAAGGTTTAATTGTAATTTTTTGTATTTTAGGCCACCATTGATATTTTAATTTCCCATTTAAGGTGAAATGATCATTTCCTATTTGAAAAGCTTAAGGGCTTAATTGTAATTTTTGTACTTTTAGGTCACCATTGATATTTTAATTTCCCATTTAGGGTGAAATGATCATTTCATATGATTTTTAAGTCCTTAGGATTATCAGAATGCTTTCAAAAGGATCGTAGTCTCTAAGGGCATTTTAGTAATCACTAGAATTCTTTCATGAAAAAGGTTTGTATTAGGATTAGGTTCATATTTTATGATCACATTAGAGTCTTTACGATAACCAAGATGCTTTCAAGACAAAGGTAGTGCCTATAGGCATCTTAGTAAATTGTCTGTAGAACCAAGTCCTATGTAATCATTGGGATTATTTCATGACAAAGGTGTGCATTAGGGTTAGGTTCATATTTTATAACCACTTTTGAGCCTTTTAAGGTTAACAAGATATTTTCATGTCAAAGGCATACCTTAGGGGCATTTGAGCAATTTTGCATAAAAAACCAAGCCCTATAGAGCTACTAAGATACTTTCATGTTGAAAGTACTCTAAAGGAGATTTTGGTCTCATTGACCATGTTTGAGTTCTTGGAGTTTAATTTTGCACATGTAGTTCAAACTAAGTCTTTGGACAAATTTTATTATTTATTATAAAATTGGAAGTTTTTAAATTAAGGCTATGTCTTCAATGTTAAAATAGTACGTGGAATTTCTCTCAATATATGAGAGAGATTCTATAGATTATTTTAATAATAAGGCATCTTTTTCAAAATGAAAATCAAGATTTTTTACCTAAAAAATAAAACCTTTTGTATTCCTCGGCTCTCTAGTGGGGTACAAAAGATATTTTAATTTTTGAAACCTTTCATATTCCTTTGGCCTTGTAGTCGGATATGAAAGAAAATGATAAAACCTTCATGCTCTTCTAGTTCTTTAGAAAGGTGCAAAAGAAGTTTCGATTTTAAAAAAATTAAAAACCTGATTTTCTCAGATGGGTAAATTTATTTTATAAATTTTTAAATATGGGAATTATAGTTAAACATCACATGTTGAAATCGAATAAAAATAAAATTTAAGTTAATATGGGATTAATAGGTACCAATTTTCATGATTACGAAAGGGTCAATCCTTACTCGTAATTGTAATCAACTTTCATACTCTTTCACTAATTTCTAATATCAATGTGGACCTAAAATTTTGTTTTTGTGGGTTTTGTATCCTTCAAAATACAAACTTCAACAGGTGAACAATCTCATATAGTCAAAATAGATTGGTGGCAACTCTAGACAAGTAGTCGTCTTATAATGATTATTGCAATTCATCACAACAAATTGTCTTTGAACAAAAAAAATAAAAATACTAATAAAGCTATGAGCCCCTAAAAATAAAAGAATATGATATATATATATATATAAATATATACAAGAATGAGGGGTACACCCGCCTTTTAATTCAGGCTAATCAGGATTCGTATCTAGGCCATATTATGACACCAACTACGTTCTATAAGCCAAGACTTGCATTTTATTTTTTTCTTTTCCTTAGCACTGGATGCCTTGCCTTATTTTATCTTTCCACTCTTAATTCCATTTTCAATCATTTCCCTTAATGTGAAAATGTACGACAAAGTTCTTCATCACATTGCAAAAAATTTCTTATAGAAGAGAGCATGTAACGTGTTTACAAGCATCATTGTCATTTCCTTCTCTATCAATAGAGGATGCACCTAGGTAGCTTTATCCCTCCATCTTTGTGTGTATTGTTTATTTTACTGGGATAAGCTATCTAGTACCTAATTTGTTACATGCTTACATTGTTCTAAGAAAGCCTTAGCCAAATATAACCATGTTTGAATCTTACTTTTGTTAAATTCATTGTGCCACCTAATAGTTAACCCAATCAAACCATTTTAGAAACTATTGATCAAGAGCTTTTCATTGTCTTCATTCTCTATCATCTTTCCCTAATACATTATAATGTGAGTAGATAAAGAACTGATCTTATTTTATTTCTTAAAGTGTAGCACTTTGAACTTTGGTGGAATAATTAAATCAGAAATCAAACTCAATTCTTTGGCATCCACACTTCTGAACATGTTTGTGCTTTCCTTAGGGTAAATCCCATACTAATCCTTGCCAATCCTTATGGCAATGTGCCATTACAAGAATATGTATGTAGATAACTAAGATTCTTTCTATAGCTAGTGAAACTTGTGAATACATATTCCTAGATACCATACATTTCATTGCAAGGGTTCCACCATTCTCACTCATTGTCTCACGAATTTTTTAGTTTTCTTCTTGTATTTGAGTTTTCAACATGTCTCTTACCCTTAAGGGAAGCAAACATTAGTCCTATGAGCTTAGTAATCATCTTTCTAACCTTTTTATGACTATATATCATCTTTTTTAATAGCTCATATGGTACCTTTTCAATCTTTTTTGTCCTTGAAAAATGCTTATTTTCCATCCTTAACAACATTCATAGTTATAATAGCTCTGATTTAAAAGAAAATTTTCCTTAAAAAAACCCTTAAATCTCAATAAGTTTTCACCTTATCACTCTAAGTTCATGGAATGCATGTCATGTACAAATGCATGTATTTAAGTGAGTGCAATTATGCTATTAATGTAATGGATGAAAGAAATAATTTAGTAAGATGATACAAACCATATATACAAGAAGCTTATTATCATTAAGGATTTGTCTCAAAGGCTTCAAACAATAATATTAACAATGTATGGAATGCTACAATTCACAAACGGCATAAGCAAAAGCCTATTATTGACTTGGAACTTACCCCAACTATTTTCAAGCTTTTATTAAGGCATTGTGGTTCCTTCAGGGTTGAATATTCATCTTATTACATGCTGTACGATATTCGTTCATATAATAATGTAAGGCATGAGGAAAATTAAATAAGCTTGTAGAAAAGTCACTGTGATAAAAGAATCAATGCAAAAGAATACTGTTTGCCTAGAAAACCTCTTCGAGGCACTACAGTACCCACTAAGGCAAAAGAATAATCTTATTACAGGCAATAATGTCCGTTCATCATCGCTTAATTAAAAGTTTAGATTATAAAATTAAAGCTTTACGATGACTATTAGGGTGAAAGAATAAATCTTATTACAGACAATGATGTTTGTTCATCATCACTTAAATTGCATGTTTGGATCATAAAATAAAATGCAAAAGGTAAGAAGTGTTCTCCCATGTATACCTAGTTTTAGGTTGATTCTCACAAAGGTTCGATATGGCTCTATCTATGCTAGCCCATATAGTTCATTCATGTGGTTTAAGTGGTGCTAAGAGAGAGACCCTGATTATTCCTTATTGTTGTCCATAAAAATTAGTATGACACCTCCATCTTTGCTTATCACAAACCTTTGGTGGAAAGGGTAATTTGTGTTGGCATATTCCTCTATACCTATGCAAAGGATCTTTACAAAAGCATAGGTAATTTACACCCTAAAAGAATTATGCTAGACTATACAAAAGATCATCACAAAAGGATGGCTACTTTATTTCCACCTAAAAGGATTGGAGCCCAAGTATAGAGCTCATGTAATGCAAATGCATGTTTATGGTGCATGCAAAGGAGTTAACAAACCTTTTACACCTTATTCTACTGCATAAAATTTAAATAGCATAATAGTTTTAAAAAAAGATAGTTAATAATGGCATTAATAAATAAAAAAGTAATAAAATATGCATGAAAAAAAACCAACGAACTATTAGTAAATACTAATCAAAACCAAGAAACTTTAGACCTAGATAACATATGGCTAATTCTAGGCCTAGCTGTTTATTACAAGTCCCCATTGGCATCACCAAAGCTATTACAACATTTCAAACACAAATCTGACATAGAATATTCATTTGAAAGGGGGTTGAATCATTAAAGTAAGTTACCCAGATTTCTTGACATCATAATGTAATATGTATGGTTATTGGGAAATAGCAGGGAAAATAGCAATCACCACCAATATTTTTGGACAAGGTGTAACTAGTCAACCATTAAAACTGGCTTTTTATAAAATTTTTGTAATTCCTTTAAAGAGACTGATTTTAAGGTCTGTTTTGAAAACTAGAGAAAATAAGATGGGTTTGGGAGTCGATTAGTGTAGGGAAGGACTAGCACCTGTATGATGTTTTTAAATTGGTACATCCTAGCCATTAACATAAGTCTTGAGCTCAATGGTTTTAGTTTCAATATTTAGCTATAATTCCTTAAATTAAAAATAATTTTTTTATTTAAAACAATCTAAAATTTAAGTTTCCTATACTCCCAAATTGTCCTACAAAATATAGATTTTTTATATGTATTTTTTAAAAATGTTTGAATCACCATTGAAAAAGGATATTCTATGTTAAGGGAAATTTTGCAATCGTCCTTAATAGCTCGTTAAATGATTAAAAAAAAACACCATAATTCTAAATATTGCTTTATCTATAGAGAAAAAAAATTAACTTTCAAAATGCATTTTAAATTTGATTAATTGCCTTTTATTTTTCATCGATAAAAATAAGATGTAACATATGACATAAATTCTGCAACTATAAATGAATAGTTAAAAGCTATCCTAAATAAAAGTAAAAATCAATATGAAATAAGTAAATAAAAATAAGACCTATCGGAATAAACCTTATGTTTAAGTGAAAATTTCAATGTTAGTGAAAAATTGTATATCCCATGAGACATTATTAAACTCTAGAAAATTAAAAGTTGTTTTTGACACTAAATCAAGGTGGGTTTGACACTAAAAAGGTACAATAAAATCCAAGAATATTAGAGTTAAAATGGGATTATTTTTGGCTAAACTGAGATCATTTCGACATCAAAACACAGCTAAAAATTTTACATTGTTTGGAGGAAAATATGGATTGTTTTAGGCTAAAATTGAGACCATTTTTACACTATAAAAGTGCCAAAAAATTTTAGACTATTTGGGCAAAACCAAAATTATTTGAGTTGAAATCAAACTATTTTGAAACTAAAAAAGTGCTAAAATTTTAGTTTACACAAAATCTAAAACTATTTTAAGCCAAAATGGGGTTGTCTTGGTCCTAACACAACGTTGAAAAATTATGGAATGTTTGAGCATAAATGGGATTGTTTTAAGCTAAAACCAGGACCATGTTAATGTTAAAATAGTGGAATACAGGACCATTTAAATGGTCTTGATAAAAACAGCATTTTTCAAGGCTATATTGCCTGAAAATAGCTAACCCAATCATGGAGGTGATTCAATATTCCAAAAATGAAATAATCAAAAGTAAAAATAAAATGTAGCTTAGGTTGAATCCCAATGATTGGATAAAATCTTGGGTAACTCAGGAGTCATTTTTAAAAGAACATTTTTGAGGAGCTTGTTTAATTAGCTCTAAGATAAACACTTAATCATGATGTTTAACTCTTCCTATAACTTAAAACTAATATTCTAAGATTATTAAGCTTTAGACCAACCATGCTCATAATAATGAGCTAATATAAAACATAATAAACTTAGCTTAAAGCATTTACAATGCAAGGAAATGACATATTTATGCATGATGTTTTAAGGAAAATAAAATAATAATCTAATTATTTTTGAAAATTTTTTGGAGAAAAATATGATATAAAGATGACATAATAAAATCAAGAAAAGCAAAGAGAAAGAATAGGTGAGAATTATATCTCAAAGATGTGATGGAAGCAAGTATGTTTCTCTTTTTTTTCTCTTTTACTTTCTTTTCTGCTTCTTTTTTTTTTTTTCCGATGGATAAAGGCTTTATGGAAGCTTTTTTTTTTTTTGTAGATTGAAAGAAAAAATGAAATGAAGCCTCTAAAAGGAAGGCTATTCTTTTTTTGGCTCATATTTTTAATTCATATCTTAAGTGAAATGGTCCTTTTTGTCCATCTCTTATTCTATTGGAAAATCTTTCTTTTCTTTAGCTTAAAGATAGAATCTCACTGGCCATCTCATGTATTCATCCCTCACTATTAATGATAATGTTGCGTTTTTCCTTCAATACTACCTCACTCCATTTTCAATAATCCTAAACTTATTTTAAGCAATTTTAAATTTCCTACTTTATTTTTCTTAATACAGTTTTCCTCTTTTATCTATGAAATTAGGAAATTGACTTATTTAATTTATGAATTGACCCCTTTTATAAATATGTTAGCCCTTTTGGAAATTTTCATTTATTTGCAAAGTGCCATCGATATTTTGTATTTATGGATTAACCATGTATCAACGTTATTCCTTTAATTGGACACCCTGTCTCGACCTTTATTTTCTCCCTTCAATACCAATTGCATCTTCACAATGCCTTTTCTTGAGTTGGACCCATAAGTTGACTTTCTTTTCTTTATATGTTTTTCAATTTAACTCTTGAATTAGTTATTTTCTAACCTTTTCTTTAAATTAGTGTCTTCTCGACCCTCAATACTCCTTATTTATTATTTAATTTCATGTTGGAAAAGTCTATTTAATTTTCTCAGGCTTCTTTTTACATAAAACTATATAATTGTGTTTTGTTGGAAATTAGGTATATTCATGTTTATCAAATTTGCTTTTCATTTCTATTAATTACCTGTCATTGACTAGATTCTCTAATTTTCACTCGCCCTAATTTTCACCTTATATAAACTTCCATTCTCCATTTTACCTTATATTATTGGTTTCTTCAAATATGCTCTATTTAAACCTCAATCAATTCTAATTTCAACTCCGATAGCTCTATTTGGTTTCTCTCCATTAACTCCACACTTTAAATTTGAGAATTTTGCATTCTTATTGTTCTTATTTTAAAACCTCATTTTATGTGATTTCCTAAATTTTATGACTTCTTCTTTTATTGCATAAATTTTTAATGATGTCATTGGCTTCAATTGGCCTAATTTTTATCACTGTTATCTTTAAGCAATTACTCCTTGCTACCCTTGTACCTTAATTTTGTTAATTTCTCTCCTTTATGGCTCCAATTTAAAAATATTTGTTTTACATGATTTACAATTTAGCCTTTATAGACATTTAATTTTGTTTGGGCCTTTGGAATAACAATTTTTCTTTCATTTTTTGGTTCCCAAAGGATGTATTGTCTCTTTAATTTCTAACTTGATTTTTTGGTAAGATTGTGGAAGAATCAAAGAAAATAAATTGATGCAAAGAAGATGAAATATGGCAAGATTAAATTGAAAATAATAGAAAGTTTGTTAAAAAATCAAATTGTGCAAATTGGAAAATTGAAACATGGAAACATGGAAACATAAATTTTAGTAGTCTAATTAGGAGTGACGATATGGAAAATACAATTGAAAGACTATAACAATAAAGAAATACGTTAAAACCTCAATTGAAGAATAGACGATCTAGAGACTAAATTGGCAACAATCTAAATGCTTTAAAAAGAATCAAACTTGAGGACTACTCTATATAACTAGAAGGTAGGGAGAAGTAATTAGTGAAATTAAGATGATACAATGGAAGATCAACTAAAGAGATTTATGTAATATAAGGATGGAATTGAGAAAGCCATTAAATGATAGACAATTTAAAAGTTAAGAAAATTCCAATTGGAGGAATAATTCATTAAATTGGAAAATAAGGAATCAAAATTGATGAATTTAAAGTATCAAGGAATGATAACTAAAGATTAATTGAAGAATTTGATGGAGTTGGATTTGAATAAGGACCAAATCAAAGATAATTAAAAATGAGGAAAAATAAAATTAATAGGCCAATTGGTAAAATTAAGAAAAGGGAAAACCAAAAAAGAGCATAATTACAGAACCAATTTAGGTAATTGAGATTTTGACAAATTGGAATTGAAGGCTAATCAAACAAAAATAAGGATAAAGACCAAATTAGGAGGAATTTATGGAAATCCATGAAATGAAAGACCTAATTGGGAAATTTCAAAATATGGGAGGTGGATTTCATAAATAAAGGAATTGTTGCGTGGAAATTTCAAAATAAATGAAGGATGGCATGGAAATTATATTTAGGTTAATTGTAATAAAATATGAAAATATGTGGTAAATAGGATAAGAAAATGGAAATCTTTAAATATGAAGAGAAAAAGATGATAAGCTTTAATTGTATAATAGTTGTCCATCATAAGCTAATAGAAGGTTAGTTACGACATGATACGGGAGGTTAACCTAATAGAGGTTGAATGTTGAGAAAATATAAACACAAGGCAAATTAAGGAGAAGGTTTAGCCAATCCTTCAAAGTTCCTATTCCTTCCATTTTATTCTTCATTCACTTATTTTTACTTTTAAAAAGACCCCTCTAACCAGAGAAAAAAGTAGAGAAAAAGGAAAAATCAAGGAAAAAGTGAGATTTTCTTAGTTTTCTAGCTTTTACTATACTACCTTAAGGTAGCTTCATTTCTTTTCCTATTTTTCTTTTATATGTCATCATCATCATCCATTTACATTATTCCCAAGGCTTTTGAAAATATTTAAAAAAAAGCTTTTATTTTAAAAAAAGTTTTGAGCTTTTCTTTTGTTTATTATTGCTAAACTATTGTCATTTTTTTCATGCCTTTGAACTCTCATTTGTTTGCATCTTTTTGAACCTTTCTAAATGTTATAATGGTAATTTCCATGTAATGCTACTGCTTTATATGTGATGGCTTTTTGTGTAAGAAGTTTAGGAGTATGATGACCCTAAACTATTTTGGTTTATATGATAGGTTGAGTTGAATTTACATTCCATGAGGCCAACCCTTAAGCCAATCTTTTTACTATTATAAAATGATTTTTAAAAACCTCTTTCAATTTCATTTTGATCTAGTTTTCTCAATATTCCATGGTTAAGATGGTACTTTTTGTGGTTTTAAATTATTGAGCATGTTGAACAAACTAGCAGATGTTGAAATGAAAAAATAGGAAAAATGTTTAGTTTTTGTCTTCAAAATTTGAAACTATTATATAGACCCTAAACCACCATTGAAATCCACTTTCTATGCCATTTTTACACAAAAAAATCAAATTTTTTCCAAAGCCCAAACTTTTGGCCAAATTCCATAACTTGATTTTTGCAAAACTAATCCTTTAGTCATCCCAAAATGTCATTTTTGAATCCAAAATTCAAATCTATTTTAGATCCCCTATATCATCCTATTTTAGCCCTGTTAAAATCATTTATAGGTTAAAAAAAATAAAAATTTTACTAAAACCCAACTCCGTTGGCCTAAACCCTAACCTAATTTCTAAAATAAAAAAATTAACCATCATAATGTAACCTTTATGATTAAAATCCAAAATCATTTTTGTAGCCCTTAAACTACCATTGCAATACCTTTTTGAGTTTATTTTTAAAAAAAAAACAAATTTTTTTCAAAGTGAAAATCCTTAAGCTGAACCCATAACTCGATTTACCAAAGTAGAAACTTTAGCCTTTCAAAATAATTGTGTTTAAAATCAAACATTATATTTTTCAAACCTTAAATCATCTTGCTGGATTCCTTTTAAGGCTTTTTTTTTTAATTTGAAATTACTAGTAGGGTATTTCAATATCTTTTCGTATGTTATTCAGACACATTCTAGATTTAAGCAAAAATTTTATGCCTAAACTCATTGATTTCAATCTCAGTATTCGAATGTCCCCATAGGTAGTTGATATCCTTAGAAAAAAAAAGAGAAAAATAAATTCCTCAAATGATTTCCTTTTATAAGGTAATATTTCAGTTTAAGCTACTTTTAGAATTTTTCCATTCTATTGTTAAATATTTCACAGACTAGGGTTCACATGGAAAAATTTTTCAAACAATGATTTGGATTTCTTTTTTAAAATAAAACCTTATAGTTTGCTAGACTTCCGGGGAATCTAGAAATTTTATAGTTGTATAAATTTCAAGTTAGTTTTAATAATTCAATTGGTCTTATTTGTCTAGGGTTTAGGGTATTGATTTTATGAGGATTGCGACGGTGTTCAAATCTTCCCCACATGTAACCGACTCTTGAATCTAGTTTGCTTTTCTCTAGTTTTAAAAGCAAACTTTAAAATTCTTCATTTAAAAAGAATTTTGATTAAATTTAAATTTTTTATAAAAGACTGATTCTAATAGGTGGCTAATTGTACCTGACCCAAAAAGATTAGTGACGACTTTTAAATCTGGCTATTTCCTAACAGTTGTGCTTCCCCACACATAAATAAATACTTATCAAGAAAAATTAGATGAACAATTCATTACGACCGCCTTTACTTATCCAAATCTTTAATTACTCTCTTTTTCGTCAAAATCGCCTTAATTTTCACCTCTGTCATCTTTAATAGTTCTCTTCCATAATATCTATACTTCAATTTTTCCAAAATTTCCCCTTTATCACTCTAATTTCAAAATCCCTTTTTTGTTTGCTTATAAGTTATGCAATTTAGTCCCTAGCCCATCAAATTTGCCAATTCACTTTTTTGCACACCTAATTTCTATAGTTTTCTTCCCAGCACGTTTGACTTAATTTCTTTATTATGCTCCACCAATTTCTTCTCTTCATTTTTCTATTTCCTTAATTTTTAATTTTTTCCTTTTTGCATAACCCCTGATTCATTCAATTTAGCCTAAGGATTCTTTTTCCATCTAATTAACTCTAACATCCAAAAACCTTGTAATGTGGTTTTTTTATGATTTTTTTACTTAAGAGTATAAAGAAAAGAAATGCCTTTTAGTGGTATAAAATCAGGAAAGGTAAATTTCTTGATTTGGACCAAATTAGGGTCTAAGAAAGGCTAAATTAAAGATTTGGACAAAATTAGGTGTCTATAGAGAAAATTTTCAAGAGCTTGTCTTAAGGAGATTTCAATAGCCTCTCTTGAGTACATTTCAAGAGCCTCTCTCGAAGGCATTTTGAAGGTCTTTCTTAAGGATATTTCAAAAGCCTCTCCTGAAGACATTTCAAAGGCCTCTCTTGACGACATTTGCAAAGCCTTTCATAAGTGTGTTTCTAAAACCTCTTAAAGAAAAAAAACAAAAGGGAAAAAGAAGAAAAATAAAAATTTAGGTTTGATTCATGATTGGTAAAGTTAATTTTTAAATGCAAAAAAACATTTTAGGGAAAATTTTGAACTTTTAACAAAAGTTGTTCAATGCTTACATTTGTGAAAGAATATGTAGGATAAACATTTCAAAGATTGAACTATATTTTAGAAGCCTCTTTTAAGGATATTTCAATGAGAATATTTAGAAAACCTTTCTTGAGGACACTTTTAAAGCCTTTCTTGAGGATATTATTTGTCTTTTTTAAGTCAAACTTATTCCTTTAAGATGATTAGAGCCACAAGATCACTGTCAAAATATTTTCTCTTAAGGTAAAATTTAATTCTAATGTATTTATTATAGTGTTAAGTTTTAAAATTTTTTCTTTAAATAAAAGAAAAAAAAAGAAATGGACTTGTTTTTCTAACTCATGATTTCCTTGTCGAACAAAATTGTTGTCTATAGCCTTTGCCTTATTCTTGATTCTTAGTAATAGCCAAAAAGGGGCAATTATAGACACTAAATTTTGTCTAATCCCTTAAAATAATTAATTTTCTTTAATTTTTGGTCATCAAAAAATATCTTGCATCATTAATTCCCTGATTTGGAAATTTTTGAAAGGTGGTGGACGGAATTAATAAATTAAACTGGTAGAGCAAAGAAATACAAAATTTAGTTGTAGAAGGAATAGTGGGAGGTTTTAAATAAGACAATTGAATGTTTACGAAAAATCAAATTATGGGAAAACTTATGAAATATTAAATTAAAAAAATTCAAACATGGAAAACTAAAATTGAAGAATCCAAATGAAAAGAGTAGTAATTAGAAACACAACTAAAGATTTAGAGTGTTGGAAAAGTAGAAAAGTAGAATTAAGGTTCTAATTAATGAATAGACAATGTAAGGACTAAATTAAAAATAATACAAAGTTTAATAAATCAAACTGGAGGATTGATTTGCAAAATTCAAGAGGGGGAAGTCAAAACTAGTGAAGTTAAGATGTTAATAGAGTACAATTAAAGATATTAAAGTCGTAAAATGATGGAATGAGAAAGGGCTAAATCAAAGATAACTCAAAATTAAAGAAATCTAATTAGAGGAGTAATTCATAAAATTGAAAAGAAATGAGTCGATATTGATGAAATTAAGGTGTCAAAAGAGAAAATTTAGAGATTAATTAAAGAAATTGAAATAATAGGATGGTAAAATTGAATGATGAATCAAAGATAGTTAAAAGCTAGGAGAAATACAATTGGATAGTTAATTAGGAAACTTGAGAAATAGGAAATCAAATTGGCCAATTGGATAGTAAATGAGTGCAATTGTAGAACCAATTAAAAAAACTGAATGATTAGAAGTTGGAATTTCAAATAGAAGCCTGATTAGAGAATATTAAAGGTAAAGGAAATTCATTAAATTGAGGATCCAATTGAATAATTAAAAAACACAGGAGGTGAATTTCCTAAATACAACACTATTATTGTGTTAATAATTAAAAAAATAAATAAAGGATGGCTTCCTTGGAGCATTTGGCATCACCTATATCCCAATGGTCCTACCTACCCAGTCTGGGGTGCTTGGCATCACCCAAACCTAATTACTCCCTTTTAGAGCATTTGGCGTCAACATACATCCAAGTATTATCCCTTTTGGGCATATGACCCTCAAGGTTTTGTCACCCTACAAGGTGCACCTCCCCATGTTCAAACTTAAGGACTACTCTTCACTGACCTAGTGTTACCATTAAACCTAAATAAGTGTACCTAAGATGACCAAATCTTGAGAGATGTGAGCCCAAAAAAGATAATACCTAGATGAATGGTGCTGCCAACCACTCCTAGAGCCAATAGGTAGGGTTAACGGATGCCAAGCTCTCTAAAAAGGAGTAGGCAGGATCATCAGCATAAGTCCTTACAAAATTATATTAAGGTAGATATTTTAGGTTAATAGAAAGAAAACTTAATAAGGAAAAGGCCAATAGAATTTCTACTGGGAAAACAAGATTAAAGTGGCCAATAGGAGGCTAACTAAAACGTAAGAGTGATGATTTATTTGGAAAAGGGAATAACCAAGATATATATAGAGGGAGCTTATAGAAAGGGTTTATCTTTTCTATTTTTTACATAACATTTTTTTCTTTGGAAAATTTTTAGACCTAGAAAAAAAAGAAAAGAGAAAAAAATCATACTGGTATATACTTTAGAGCCAATCGGATTAGATAAGGCATATAATAGTTAATAATGCAAACCAATCACTTTAGTTAGTAATTTAAGGTTTTCCTTTATTTAGTGGCATGATTAACACTCATGAAAACACTATTTGGATAAAGCCCATAAACGATAATGGTTTTGCTAAGTTAGTAATAATTTAGATGATAAGATCCTTATGTAATAAAATCATGTTTCTATCAAGACAAGGTAATGAAAATGCATAAAGACAAGCCTCCATGAGTTTGATGCATGAAACTCTTTGATCCAATAGAAGTTGAAGTATAGATATACTCGGGGATAGCATATGTGTGCTTGTTTTATGGGAAGTAGTTCACTAAAGATGGCTCGTATGAGAACTCTATTTGGTATAAGTCAGTCAAATGTCTATGGAATATGTTCTTATGTGTTAGTTGGGTACATTAGTCCTCAGACTTGTGATACCAGGTCATCTTGTATAAGGAGTATCATGCTTTGATTCCATCACGAATGAGTCCACAATAGATGGATGCTTATGGTAAGGTGGTTATAGGTATGGCATGAACCATATGAAGGGGGATGAATGATCCAGAGAGTATTCATCACTCCAAGTGACATCAGAGACATATCTTATTTGTTTTTAGAGTTGGCCAACATACGATGAATTTAGGATAAATTGTTTCACTAAATTCAAAAGGTTAACCGAAAAGTTGCAAGAACTAATATGGATTGATACATGAGTAGACATTGCACCATCCTTATGGTCTTTCCAAGATATTTGGTGAAAGGACTAAAGTACACTAAAAGACTAGCTACTGAAAAGTTTCTTAAGAGGTCATATTGACTTTTCTTACATACCGAGGGCTACAATACCTTACTAAAGGCCAATCTTGGTTTATAATTTTAAATACACTTAATTGGTATGTTGTCATTATGATGGAAGCCTAATGGGCCACATACATAAGATTATCCATTGGATTAAAATTAGGATTTAATTAAGTATAACTTAATTAAATAAAAGGTATAATAAGGAAGAGTTAATTGAATTAGTTTAATTAAGAAAAATATAAAAGATAAATTGGATTTACAAAATCTAACTAGAGATGTCTTAATAAGACAATAAAGATAAGGATATCTTATCAAGATTTATGTTTATTTGTACACAAGGTTTAAGGGATAATACTAAATAAAGCCATATAACTGTATTTGGAAAATCAAGTAATTATTTGATAATTATTTAATATTATTTACATGAAGTAAAAATTGTTTTACTTAGGTTAGAAAATTTAATTATGAATTAAATTATCTAACATGTAAATTTAAGGTTGGGCTAAAAGCCCTAATTATCAAGTTAAGAAAGTTTAGTTCTGAACTACTCCAAGTTAGGTTTGCTAATCAACTAGGTGCATGGAATACTATCTTTGGTGTGCTATTATGCTAAAATATTAATAAGTTAATACTAAGGCTCAATCTTAGACAAACTGATTAAAATAATTTTAATTGGGCTCCGAGAAACACTCCAAAGTAGGGTTATTTTTAAGGCATGTTAGTAATGGGCTCAATTGACTCATTAGTCAAGCCTAACCTAGCCCAAGTTGTATTTAAATACATTATTAAAGCTTTTTGGCTTATAAAAAGGATATGAAAAACCTTGGCACCAATCCTTAGACATTCTTAAAAGGGTTAGTGCAACCATTTTCTTCTTTAAGCTTCTTTTAAGCAACCATGGTTTTTTTTTAGTGTTCTGGAATCGTTCTTGATACATCAAAGGTAGAAAAATAGTTTTATAGCATTAGGATATTAATTGTTTGCCATAGTTGTGAAATTAGTTAAATCCCAAAATCCTTACTTCCTAAGCTTGATAGTGCCAATTTGTATCCAAGTGGTCAGAAAGTGTTTTTGATCACAATGAAAGATAGAAAATCAATTTTCTATCCTAGAAGAATCAACCTAAATTAAAAAATTATGATTTTTGAATCTGTTTATTGGCATATGCAAAAAATAGACACTTTTTTACGGAGCTATTTTTCCTTTTCTTTTGCGTAATAGGTAAGGTAATTATTCACAGAACATATTGGATCTATATTTATTAGCTGTGTATTTTTTGGCTAAGGCTTGAGAAGCCTTCTGGTTATCACTCGAGAACCACCAGAGCTCATGAAGGCTTCAATAGGCATCCTTGTGGATCAATGTTAGAGCTGAATACTTGAATTGCTTTTGGCCTTAAGAAAAGATCATAGTAATCACCCTATGTTGTGTTCGTGCAGGGATCGGCATGCTTAAAGTTACGAAGCTCTAAGTAGGTATGATATCTAACAAATCTATGTTTTAAATTCTAGTTCTATCACATGGATATCTCTTGCTAAGATCCCAAGGATATCTAGGCATTTCTTTGTTTAATTCTATAGCATATGTTTAATTTTGATTTAATATTTATGCCAATGTTAATATGTATGAGCCCCGGATTACTTTTCGAATCATACGAAAGGATGTTGGTGCACATTTCAAGAAAGCTATAGACCACTTTCTCTTTTATTTTTTCTTTTTTCCTTTATTTTTTCAAACTTTAAAAGAGAGAAAAAAAAAACCTAAAAAGAAGGAAATAGAGAGCTTTGCTACTTTGATGTTTACTACTTGACGTAATTTCTTTTATTGGTTTTTTTTTTATGATCTCATGAGTATTTTCTATTTATTTTAATTTTTAAGGAGCTTCTAAAATGATTTCTAAAAGAATTTAAAAAAGTTTTTGTTTTGGTAAAGTTAAAGCTTTTTGTCGTTCTCATCTTACTTACTTTAATTCATGCATTTGCATTCTCTTTTTGGATCTTTACTTGTCTTGGATGAAATTGATTGTGGTTTATATTGTTAGTTTTATAGCTTTGAATTAATCTTAGTTTTGATATAATAAAAACTTAAGTTTAATTAGCTTGTAATTAAATGTTTTCAAGATTATGTTTAAGACTTCATATCTTCAATTAAAGATGTTTCAAATCTATATAGAGCTTTAGAATATGTTTAAGACTTGTTTTAATAAGTTTCAAGGCAAGAAAAATCATTTTATAAGGTGCTTTTAATACATACTGATACAATATTTATAAAGTATCAATACCTTGCTTAAAACCGTTGTAAGTATTGATACAACAAGCCAAATTATGATACAAAGCATGGAGTATTTGTACAAACTCCATGAGTATTGATATAAGTGCTTGGCAGTAGCTCAGGTTACGTGAAACCCTTGTCTATATCAATACAAGCTATGTTTGGATTGATACAACAAACTAAGTATTGATACAAGTGTTCTTGGTATTGATACCAGCCATAAAAAATCACAGGTCTCGAGACCAATCATCCTATATTGATACCAAGCTTCAAAATAGGCAAAATATTCAAACCTGTATCAATACCACAAGGTATGACTCGAGACTGAAAGCGCATATCTCAATGGTAACTTGAATTTAAGAGGCTCCAACTACTCTAAACCTTAGTCAAACATTACCAATGCCATATTGAAGATTAAGGACATAAATAAGCCTCTCCAACACCTCCATCATCAGAGAATTAAAAAGAAAATGAGCATATAGTAACATTATTCATCTCTAGAAGTCTCATAATAGTTTTTTCATTATAGAAGATTAATTCTCCTTATCTTTCATTGTATTTGTATTATATCATCATAAACATCCATCCCAAAACTAAAACCTATAAATACCAAACCTTCTAAAGGTCATACTTGTTACACCAAAGACCTCTATAAAAAGAGGGGGCTACTACTTTAGCCATTAAAAGGCAAAGAGGTTACTATCTTGTCCTCGAAAGGTAGAGAAGTTGCTATCTTATCCTTGAAAGATAGAGAGGTTCCTATCTTCGCCTTGAAAGATAGAAAGGTTGCTATTTTAGCCTTGAAAGATAGAGAGGTTACTATTTAAGCTTGGAAAAGATTGCTATCTTACCTAAGGCAATACACATTCTCTTTTATGCATTAGGGCCAAATAAGTACAAACAAGTGTCTTAATGTAAGAACACCAAAAAGATATAGGACATAAAGGGACCAATCAAGTCAAGGAGTCTAAAACAAATATGCTCATCTTTGATTATGAGATGTTCAAGATAAAACCAGAAAAGAGCATTAAAGAGATGTCCAATCGATTCATTAGCTTGAAAGGTCTTGGAAAGATATATCCAATAAGGAGAAGGGCAAGAAAATGTTTAATAGTCTTTCTAAGTCATAGGAAGCTAAGTAATCACGATTGACAAATTAAAGGACCTCAATCTCCTTACCTTAAATGAACTTATTGGACCACTTTTCACCTACGAAATGAAGATGAATCATGAAAAGGAGCAACCAAGGAAAGTTAGAGTTGCATTAAAGATTTCCATAAGTGAGAAAGAAGACGATAAAGATGATGAGAACAATGAAGATGAAGAGATGATCATCCTTGCCAAAAAGTTTAAGAAGTTTATCAAGATAAACAAAGGAAAATCATCTAAAAAAAGTAAAGCTGAAAAGATAATGTGCTGTAATTATAATAAACTAGGCTATGTCAAGCGCAATTGCTCTTTGTTGAAGAAAAATGAAAACATTTATAGCCACTTAGGGTGATAGTGACATTGCCAATGAGAAATAGTCCGATAATGAAGACCCAAATAATAAAACGGCCAACCTTTACTTCATGACCTTCGATGAGCCTGAGGTAACATTAAACTCTTGTAATTTAAATTCTTACACATTTGATGAATTGCAAGGTGCATTTTATGAACTTTCATTTGAGTTTGAGAAAAAGAATTTAAAACATTGAAAAATGATTGCAAAACTAAAAATTTAAAGTGATTTATTGTTGAATTCAAAAATTGAGCTTCAAAAAGAAGACAAGGATTTAAAGAATAATTTTGACAATTCTAAGTTAAGAATTTAAATTTTAAAAAAAGTCAATTTTGATTTGAAAAAAAAAATTAAAAAACTTGGAAAATGAAATGAGAATTGTTTTAGAAAAATCTTTTCAATATAATATAACCAAGTGCATGCATTGAAATTTTAATGGTCATACTATACATACTTATCCTATCAAGAAAAGAACTTAATATAAAGTTAGGCACATATGGGTTCCTAAGGGAACAAGTGACTTAGTAACTAACCTTCAAGGACCCAAGTTTATTTAGGTACCAAAAACCTAGTAAAAGTCTTTTATAGATATGTTGACGCAATGAGGAGCAAAGTAATACCAATGGATGCTCTAGAAATATAAGGAAGTGTGATGGGTAACTTTTAAACATTAAGTTTAGTTTATCATATGTGGTAAGCTATTCATGTTATATATGTGTTTATATGTTTATTTATATATAATTTTTATAAAATACTATTTTGATGCAAAAATGATTTTAATGAAGACACATATCTTGCATCTAGACTATGTATGAGCTTGATTAAATATGCATTTAAAGATTATGTGCTTAATTATGACATATTTCTATGGTTCATGAAATGATGTTATGAAACATTAACTCAAGCATGAATTATGCATAAAAGGTTAATTTTGATGATTTCATTTTTTTGAGTTTTTAGCAAGTATTATTGCATGAGTAAATTGTATGCATATCCTTAAGCAAAGCATATAAAGCTTGCATACATGATTTGATGTAGTAAACATGCATTGACATGTCTTTATGTCTTCTTAATGCTTTATGATCAATTATGATTGCATGAGACTTAGGATGTTTGATTATATTGCCTATTCATTTTTATGGTTTAAATAAGTTTGGAATACATTGAACATGTTTATAAACCGGTGCATATATGGTTTGAATGAAAATTTTTTATTTTAAGACTTTCAGTTGCTTATTGCTTGAATCTAAGTTGCTTACATTACCAAAGATGTAAAATCTTTGACTCTCTATTTTAAAAGTGTTTTAATTTAAACTTTTGATCTTTTAAAAGAGTTTTCAATGATCAAAATCAAATGTTGACATGAAAACATCATATCATGGATTTTGGAAATGAAAATTTCCTATTTTTCAAAGCGTTTTTCAAAAAAAAAATCAAAGGAAGTATCGATTTTTTGAGCTTTGTATCAATACCATGAACAAAAACCCAAAAAAATGAAGTTTTATTGATACAAACTCCCCGTGTGTTGATATAGTTCAGCAAGTATCGATACTAAAAGCCTCATGTTTTAATGTAAATAGGCCATTTTGGCTAGTTTGAGCTGTTTTCAAACCAAAAATGCATATTTGATCTTTAATAGGTTTTCACTTAATATGCTTCATTTTTATGATTTCTACACCTTGATAAACATCATTTCATTACTTATCATATGCTTCAACATTTTATTTGATAAATGGATGAGTTTATCACAAATCAAATGCATAACTAAGTACTTATATTTGAATTATGATGCTTATATGTACAAAATAGTTCTTTTGCTTTAATTTAAATATATTATCTTTGTAAAATTACGATTGGTACCATTGTGCTAACTATTATCAATTGGCCTCTAAATTAATAATTGGTATTTGTTCAATGGGAGTCTTATTTTCCAAACACTTGGTATCTTTTGTTTTTTCTGTCTAAATTAGTGATTATTGAAAATATTCTTTTCAAAAAAAAATTTTCATATATATATATATATTATCTTTGATATCTTGGTATTACTAATATCTATTCTTTGCCAAAATCTCTCTCAATTTTATGCAAGATTTCATGGAGATAAAGCCACTCTGAAAAAGATAAACACTTGCATGAAAACATAAAGAAGCAAACAAAGCATGCAACCTCACCAAATAAACTCTAGACATTTAAAGGATTGCTCAACACTTAGATATATGGACTCAAAGTCAAAATGAGCATATCAACAAAGCTTGTAAGGTTAATTTGATTGCTAAACTTATGCCATGCAACTTTTATCTTTTAGCATTAAGGACATGCATGAGCTCATAATTAATAATTGGTATGTTTGTATGCCATATATACTTGAATTATTTGTTTTGCATAAATCTTTGATCATGACCTATGGAAGTTTCAACAATTGGTATTCCATGTTTTGACTTTTAATTTAAAATGCTTATGTTTTTTATGCAGTTCATTGATTGAAATTGCTCAAATCAATCTCATCATCAATCCTTGTATGAGCAGATGATTTTTTAACTTATGGAAGTTTGCCATGACCTTCTTTAAGAATTTTTTTAACTTCCCATATGGTTACTTGAATGATTATAAGTAGTATATATCTGTACAAAAAATTCAGCATTAGTATTCATTATGCATATAAACAACAATCAGAATTCAGTTTTAATAACAATTGTTATGTCCATTATACTCATAAGCATGATTGTGCTTAAACAGTCTATAAAGGAATACATGAAATTTGAACTACACATGCACTTCATTGCCCATATTTTTTCTTAACAATTTGTATACATGTACTTCATTACTTAATGACCTCGTATACCTAGAATGAATTCTTGCTTGACTTAGTATACCTAGTTTTAGCTTTGAATTAATCTATGTTTTTGATATAACAAAAAAAAGGGGGAATTTTAGGGGTTAATTTTCTTACTTTAATTGCATATCTACATAAAAGCAAAAAAGAAAAAGTATTGTTTCACTTGTGTTCATATTGATTATATCATGCATATGAAATGATTTATGTTGGTTTATAGTAATATGGCCTAATACGACTTAGTCTGCCATTACCAAGTTTTGCAAAAAGTGTTTTAAAAAGTTTTCATATCTTCAAAAAAATGCTTTTATTAAGAGGGAACTTTTATTAAAATCTTTAACTGATAAAGAGAGAGTTTGTACAAGCAAATTCACTTTAAGCTTTGTCATACAGAAAAGGGGAAACTGTTACTTTGTGGCTTTAGATTAATCTCAATTTTGATATAATGAAAATTTAAGTTTAATTAGCTTGTAATTAAATGTTTTCAAGATTATTTTTAAGACTCTATATCTTTAATTTAAAGATGTTTCAAATGAATATTGATCCTTAGAATATGTTTGAGACATGTTTTTATAAGTTCTAAGCCAAAAAAAATCATTTTGTAAGGTGTTTTTAATTTGCATATTGATACAATGTTTCAAAGTATCAATACCTTGCCTAAAATCCTCATTAATATCAATAAAATAAGCCAAAATATCTATACAAAGCATGAAGTATCGATATAAATGCCATGAGTATCGATACAAGTCCTTGGCAATAGCTAAGGTTACGTGAAACACTTGTCTATATCAATACAAATCATGTATGTATCAATACAACAAGTTAAGTATCTATGCAAGTGTTCTTTGTATCAAAACTAGCCATGAAAAATCACTTGGTCTTGATACCAATCATCTTGTATCGATACCAAGCTTTAAAATAGGCAAAATATTCAATCTTATACCAATATGATAAGGTATAACTTGAGACTAGAAAAGCATATCTCAATGGCAACTTGAATTTAAGAGGCTCCAATGGCTACAAACCTTAATCAAAATGACCATATTGAAGATCAAGGCTATAAATAAGACTCTCTAACACCTCCATCAGTAGAGAATCAAGAACAGAATATATAGCACCATCATTTATCTTTACAAGTTTTATAGTGATTCCTTAATTGTATAAGATTAATTCTTCTTATCTTTCATTATATTCTTTGTATTATATCATTGTAAACATCCATTCTAGAGATCAAACCTGTAAACACTAAACCTTTAAAAAGTCATTTTTTTTACACCTAAAACCTTTGTAAAAAAGAGAGGTTACTACCTTAGCCATTAAAAGGTAGAGAGATTACTATCTTGTCTTAAAAAGATAAAGAGGTTGCTATCTTAGTCTTGAAAGATAGGAAGGTTCCTATCATAGCCTTAAATGATAAAAAGGTTACTCTCTAAGCCTAGAAAAGGTAGAGAGGTTACTACTCAACATTTAAAAATAGGGAAGAGGTTCTATCTCAACCTTGAAAAGATAGAGAGGTTACTACTTAGGCTTTAAAAGTAGATACTTCTATCTTAGCCATAAAATATAGGACAAAGGTTACTACTTAACCTTTAAAAGTAAAGGATTCTATTTAAGCCATAAAAGATAAAGGGTTTTATCTCATCCATAAAAGATAGGGAAATTATAAAGGTTATACCTTATCCTTGAAAGGTAATCAATTCAGGTTAGTGAATTAGGAACTTCTTAGCAACTAAGGCCAAGGGAGAGGGCGTAAGCAAGTGGAGTTGAACCTCTATAAACCATCGTGTTTGCCTTTCTATCCCTTACTCATTTACTTATTTATTTCACCAGCTTGCAACCCCATAGAGTTCACTAGTAGGATTTCTTAACTTGAATATTCAAAGTTTTAATTCAAAAAAGTTTTTGAGAAATCAATTCACCCTCTTCTTGATTTATTTCACCATATTCAAGATCTAACAAATATGTTTATTTAAATGCTCTCTTTTGTTTTCCTTGGCAAATATAGTTATGAGCTTGATGATTTTAAGCTATTTCAGTTAAGGGTGATTAGTTATGTTAGATTTGTATTTCATGAAGCTAAACATTTTTTCATCCTAAAATGATATTTGAAAATCTTTCCATATGTCATTTTTATCTAGAGTGGCTCAATAATTCATGCTTAATATGGTATTTTTGTGATTTTTATGTTAGTGGGGTGCATTAAACAAATAAGTAGAGATTAGAGCATGAATGTAGGCAAAAATGTTTTATGTTTGTGTCCAAAATCAAAACTGATTCTCTAGCCCTTATTATTAGTTTATTTTTAATAAAAAATCATACTCATTTTGGTTCCCCTTTTAACTCTTAGCTAAGCCCTTAATCAACCTTTGACAAAATCAAGTCTTTAACCTGTTAGGTGTTGTGCTTTGTGTCCAAAATCAAAAATGATTTTCTAGCCTTTACTTTCATTTTGGTAGTATCCACTAGTGTATTTTTTTATATAAAAATAAAACTCATTTTGGTGCTTGTAGCCAAGCTCTTTAAACGTCTTTTAGCAAAACCAAGCCTTTAACCCTTTTAATGTTTTACTTAATGTACAAAATTAAAAACTCATTTTTCAGCCCTTATTTTCATTTTGGCAATACTTATTAGCTTATTTTAAGCAAGAATCAAACTCATTTAGGAGTTCCCAAGCCCCTTAACCCAACCCCTAAGCCTACTTTGCAAAATTAAACCTTTAGGCTTTTGAAAATGTCACTTTTGTGTCTAAAACAAAAATCATATTTTAATCTTTAAACCTCCAAGTCCAAACTCCTTCCAATCCAATCTAGGTTTCCTTTAAAATATCTTGATATTTTCATAGATGTTCAGATACTCTTCTTCACAAAAGGAAACACGTAATTGAGGTATTGTTCCTAAATTATTTGCAAGAATGATAAGATTATTGTGAAAAATTTCACATTTATTCTGTCGGGTTGTCGGAGATCATCTTGGAACCATTTTCACTCTAAAATCAACGTTCTTATTTTAAAAAATTCACATAAACATTTGTACGAAAGAATAAGTCTCTAGACTCTGTTGAATTGCTAAGGAGGTTGGACAATTCTTTGACATAAAATGTTTACGTGATCATTGTTAAATATAAAATAAAATGTCTTATTTACAAAGCGTAGGAACTTTTTGGTATTTTATTGTTGCCTTTATAATTGTTTTATCTTTTTTATTCCTAGATTAAATCCATATCTATGCATTCATAATAAATGAACTCAAGAGCATTCATAAAATTGCATTCATGTTTTGACCAATGAACGAGGCAATATTCCTAAGTTAAAAGAATCCATGGATCCTTTGCCAAGTTACTGTAGAGGACCTAATGATTATTGTTAATAATTGAATATCCTTTTAAAAATAAATGAATCAAGATTTTCAAATAATAAAACTTACGTACTTTGTCAAGCATGCCAAGGAGCATGGAAAATTTTTTCCATATTATTAGAATTTGATTTGTCCTAAATAAAATTATTTAGTTAAAAAATATGAGAATTATTTTTAAATACAAAAAAATGAAATCAACTTTAGTCGATATTTAAAATAACATGTGATTGGTAGGAAATAATTAAAAGGTGTTGTGGGGTGCTCTAACCTTCCCCACATGTGATTGATTTTAAAATATTTTACAAAAGACTGATTTTAATAAGTGGTCAATCACACTAAGCCTAAAAATATTGGTGCCAACTCCTGAATATAGCCATTCATGGCCACGTTTTCCAACACATGTCACATAACATATCCATCGATGCCAAAACATAAACTGTGCGAGCAATCTGTTGCAACATGTTTGCTTTGAAAAAAAACTTTCCTTAATATGCTTCATCGATATATATTGAATGTGTGCTTATGACTGCATGCAAGTACATGAAATGCGATGTATGTGTATATTATAGTCACCTAATTTTGTCTGGGGCTATTCCCTGATAGTCCAAAAATATCCAAGATCAACGATTTAGCGACCACCTAGTAAGGGTAGAATTTTTTAAAGTGAATTAGATGTTTTCAAGGCCTATTTAGTTGTCCTGAAATGACTGCAGGTGCATGTGTCAAAAGTAGCATCATTTCAAGGACTGTATATAACAAATCTCAGATAAAAAGATGAAGTTAAAGGTAAAATAATAAGTTTTTAACTTTGTACTTGTGAAATTTTGAAATTTATTTTTGCAGATGTTATTATAGTTAAATTTATCATTTTTTGGAATTTTCAAGAATTTTTTGTTAAATTTGGAAAATTGATCATCGTATATTTATAGATACCAACGTGATATTTATGTCGATATGCGCTCTGAAACATAAAAAATGTTTAAGGAAAAATTCGTAGGTGTCAACTTGTCCATTTTGTAATTAATTTTGAATTTTTCGTAATACTAAATAAAATTATTTGGTTAAATAAATATGAGAATTATTTTAAAATACAAAATATTGAAATCAACTTCAATCGATATTTAAGATAACACGTGATTTATAGGTAATAATTAATAGGTGTTATGGGGTGCTTTAACCTTCCCCACACATGATTGATTTTAAAATATTTTAAAAAAAAAACAATTTTAATAAGTGGCCAATCACACTAAGCCTAAAAATGTTGGTGGCATCTCCTAAGCATTGCCATTCATGGCCACGTTTTCCAACACTTGTCACATCACATATCCATTGATGCCAAAACATAAGTTGTGCGAGCAATTCATTGTCACACGTTTGCTTTGAAAACAAACATTCCATAAAATGCTTCATCCATATTTATTGAATGTGCGCTTATGACAGCATGCAAGTACATGAAATGTTGTGTATGAACTTATTGTAGATACCTAATTTTGTTTGGGCCTATTCCCCGATAGTCCAAAATATCCAAGATCAAGAATTTAGCGAACACCTAGTAAAGGTAGAATTTCTTAGGGTGAACTAGATGTTTTCAAGGCCTATTTAGTTGTGCTTAAATGACCGCAGGTGCATGTGAAAACAGCAGTACCATTTCAAGGATCTTATATAACAAATCTCGGATAAAAAGATGAATTTCAAGGTAAAATAATTAGCTTTTAACTTTGTACTTGTGAAAATTTGAAATTTATTTCTACAAATGTTATTATGGTCAAATTTTTTGCTTTTTTTTAAATTTTTTGAGAATTTTTTAGTTAAATTTGAGAAATTGATTGTCATATATTTTTACAGATACCAGCATGGTATTTATGCGATATGCACTATGAAAAATTAGAAATATTTAAGGAAAAATTTGCAGGTGTCAACTCGTCCATTTTTGTAATTAATTTTGAGTTTTTCATAGTACCGTGAGTATCATGCTTGTAATTTTTTTTGCATAAAAATTGTTATAGATTTTAGATATTTATCTTTATTATTTTTATAAATTAATATTTTGATTAATGTGATGGATGAAATTCATTTTTCTAAAATTTGAACATATTTTTAAAATTTTCTCGGTTTTAAAATATAAGTTTTCTTTTATCTGTAAAATATTCAATGGAATCTTCACGAATTTTAAACTTCAAATTTCTTTAAAATTCACATTTAATTACCATTAAATCAGTTTTTCAAAATTCATTTTATTTTATAAGTTTTACATTTTCTTTTTGTTTCCAAAATACAAAAGTTTTCTATTCTATAAATTTTTTTATAAGATTTTTCTAAGTTTATAATTTTTAAAATTCTTTAAATATTATCGTTTAATTCATATTAGATCAGTTTTTCAAAACTCATTTTATTTTATGAGTTTTGTATTTTCTTTTAGAATTTTCCTCGTTTCAAGATATAGAGTTTTCTACTGAGTAAATTTTTTTGAGAAATTTTTTTGAGTTTATAATTTCTACAATTTTGTTTCATTAAATTCATATTAAATCATTTTTTCAAAATTCAATTTATTTTATGAGTTTTAAAATTTTTCTGTCACCGAGATACAGAGTTTTCTGCTCCATAAATTTTTTGATAGGATTTTTCTGAGTTTGTAATTTTTAAAATTTTTCAAATATTGTTTTTTAATTTGCGTTAAATCAATTTTGGAAAACTCAATTTATTTTATGAGTTTTGCATTTTTTCCATATAATAATTTTTCCACGGTAAGGATTTTTCTCATAAAATTTTACAAGTTTGCTATTTTTAATTTTTTTATTTTACATAAAAATTATTTTTATTATTAGATTAAATTAAATTTATCCTATGAAATTTTATTGTAAGTATATAATTTTTAATTTTTTATAAATAGTTTTTTAATTAATTTTGATTGTATAATTTTACATATTATACAAGCATCATCTAGAAATCTCTAGAAATAATGATGCCATGCATCATGCAGTTCACTAAATGACAAACTTAATTAATTTAAATCAAATCACTTAATTAATAAAAATTGAATAAATAAATAAAAATAATAAATAATAAATAAAAAAATTTGTAGAAATTAAGGGAAGCCTCCAGACTTGCCGTCTTTCATCCACTATAAATAGGAGTTGGATTTCTTCATTTTAAGTTTTGGCTATTGAAAAGAAAAAAGAAAAGAAGAAAAGAAAAGAAAGAAAAAGAATACCAAAACACATAATTTTTCAAGCTTTTCTAAGGTAATTTCTTGTAAATTTCATAATTTTTCTTTATTTCTTGTTTGAATTTTCTTTTTGATGAGTCAAATGAATACTTGTGCTCATGAAATTGAATTCATGTTGAAAGGCAAGGTATGATGGCTATGATTAAAGTTTTTTGTTTTGGTTGTTTTAGTTAATTTTTGTTAGAAATAGTGTGATTTTCTTTGAGATTATTAGTGTTTGTTGATATGTATATTGTTATTTTATGTAAACATGTTTATATAATTTTTCTTAATATTTTCATGTTGTTTTATATTGATTTATTCATTATTTTTTATATTTTTAGGCTTATTCATGCTTGGTAAAAATTCTAACATATATATACATTAATATTTATGAAAATATGTGATAACAAATTATTTGTTGCTAAAATATCTTGCTGACAGAATCACATAGGGGTTGATTTTGTGGTGTTTTAATTTTATTTAGCTTATTTTATATATATAAAAATATTAGGGACTAAATTCCAAAACTTGCAAAATTTTCTTTATGGCTATGTAGAAGTGTTTTTATGCTTAGTCTGACATATTTGAATGTGCCTTATTTATTTATACCATTTGGGCTTATTTTGTAATTTAAAAAAGTTTAGGGACTAATTTGCAAAATATAAAAAAATGGTTTTGTGGCTATAGGTGTTTAGCTGAATCAATTTCATGACTGTTGGTGTGGTTTTTGCATGAAATATTTGGTGTTAATTTATGAATTTTCATTATGTAAGTACTCAATTGCAAAATAGAAAAAGTTTTAGGCTCATTAGGAAAAATCATTTAGGGGTAAAATGTTTTTTTTTTAATATTTTAAAAAGATTTCTAAAATTATGGTCTTCTGTAGGCTTGTAGAAGTTGTTAGAGCTTTCATATTCTTTCGATTTTTCTTTAGGGGCTTAGTAGCAAATTTGCATAATTTTTGTTCTAAAGCGATAGGTTCTTGGCCAAATTTATTAAATGATCTTTGGTTTGATTTTCATGGTTTTCTGTGATCAATTTTGTGTTTAACTATGATTTTATCTTGTATAGGGACCAAATTGCAAATTAAAAAATATTAGGGATCATTTAGAAAACTTTGCATTTTGGGTCTCATACGATATTTTTGACATTTTAAAAATGTTTCTAACACTCCTATGGTCTTTGATAAAGGTGTAAAAATTATTGAAACCTTTCGTATTCTATCGATTTTCTATTAAGATACAAAATGCAATTTTGAAAAGATCATAAACCTATTAGCAATTTTCGCAAGATTGGTCAATTTTGATATTTAAGTTACCTATGGAGGGTATAATGGTCATTTCATATCATTTCTAATTCCTCTAGGTTACTGAGATACTTATAAGTCGAAGGTACACCATAGAGGTATTTAGTAATTTTTCTAAAGCCAAGTCCTTTGTGATAATCGAGGTACTTTTATGTCGAAGGTGACAGTAGGAGTTGGTTCATTTGTTTATGATGTCATTGAAGCTTTTAGGTTACCGAGATACTTATAGGTCGAAGGTACACCTTAGGGGCAATTTGGTAATTTGCTTAGAACCGAGTCTTATGTGATCATCGAGATATTTTTATGTTGAAGATGTACAATAGGAGTTGGTTCATTTATTTATGATGTCATCCTGCACTTTAGGTTACCGAATACTTTTAGGTCGAAAAAAACCTTAAGGGTATTTTGGTAATTTTTCTTAGAACCTTTTATGATCGTCGAGATACTTATATGTTGAAGGTGTGCAATAGGGATAAGTTCTTCTTTTTGTACAGTTTTTGTGTCATTTAGGCTTAATTGGGATACATGGATGTCGAAGGTAAACCTAAAGGACATTTTAGTAATAACATTAGAATCAAGTTCCATGTGATCACCAAGATACTTTTGTGTCAAAGGTGTACAGTAGGAATAGGTTCATTTTCTATAAAGTTATCGAATCGTTTAGGGTACCAAGATACAAATATATCAAAGGTACACCTTAAAGGCATTCTAATAATTTATTTTAGAATCAAGTCCTTTAGCGTCACCTGGATACTTTTCGATCGAAGGTGTACTCTTGGGGACATGTTGGTCGCTTTCACCAAATTAGAGTCCTTAGAGTCAAGTTTTGTATATTTCATCTAAACCTAGTCTTAGGATAATTTTTAATATTACTGATAAAATTAGAATTTTTGAAAATTAAGGCAATGTCATCGATGTTAATATAATACATAGAATTTTTCCCCGTATATTTGAGAGATACTTCAGATTATTTTAATAATGAGATATCCTTTTAAAAATATAAAAATCAAGATTTCTTTGAATTTCCAAAAAATAAAACCTTTTGTATTTCATCGGCTTTCCAGTGAGGTACGAAAGAGAATGATAATAACTTCCATGTTCTTTTGGTTCTTAAAGAGGGTATGGAAGATATTTTAATTTTCAAAAATATTAAAACTTAATTTTCTTATCTGGAATAATAAATTTGTTTCATAATTTTTTATTTTTATTTTTATTTTTATAAATGGGAATTATAATTAAATATCTACTATCGAAATTGAATAAAAATTAAAATTTAAGTTAATACGGGATTAGTAAGGCATCGATTGTCAGTCATCATGAGAAAGTTGATCCTTATTTGTGATTACAATCGGCTCCCAAACCGTTTCATGCAATCTTTAGTATAAGCGCAGACCTCGAAGTTTGTTTTTAAGGGTTTTGTAACCCTAAAAATGCAAACTCTAGTAGGTAACCAATCTCACTTGACTAAAATAAGATTGATGGCAACTCCAAAATAAATGGTCATTTCATAATGACTATTTAGAGTTCAGTTGAGTGAGCAATTTATCTCGACAACTCAAGTCCCCAAATAAAAAAATAAAGAATAATAAAATAATAATGATATGGGCCCTAAAAAATAAAAGAGTAATGATATATAGATATATATAGGAACAATGGGTACACCAACCATTTTAAGTTGGGCTAGTCAGGATTCGTATCTAGGCCATATTGCGACAAATATTATCTGTGAGTTATGTCCCTGATATATGTTAATATGAAATGCAATGCATGTATGTTTCTAAATGATGAAACCATGTGATTTATGAACAAACAAAATAAAATTATGCCAAAAAATAAGGAAAATGACATTTAAACTCAAAACTTTTCTTTTCTGTGTTTTATTTTCGAAGAAAAGACAAAGATTAAGAAAAGTATATTATTTGACTTTTCTTGGAGAAATAGAAAACAAAAAAAGAGAAAAAAATATTCAGATATTTTTTAATGGAAAACAAATAGAAGCCAATTTTTTCTTTAAATAAAGAAATTAAATGCAAGGCTTCTTATTTATTTAATCATATTTTATTAAGAGAACTAAAGAAGCTAAAAAGCTAAAATGGAAGTAATCTTTTAGCTTTCTTTTCTTAATGAAAATGAAGCTAAAAATTTTTAACTTCTTAATTTTAAAGAAAAGAGAAATGAAAGAGAACCCATTTTATTTTATAAGAAGAAAGTTAAAAAGAACATATTTATTTATTATTTAGAATTTTTTTAAGAAAACAAAATATAATTAAAAACAACCATTTGTTCATTTTGAAGAAAAAGAAATTTTATTTTCTAAAGATCATGAAACTAATTATTATTTTTTTGGAAAAAAAGCAGTTTTTTAGAAAAATCCCTTTTATTTGAAAAATACATAATTTTTGAAGCAGAAAATAAATAAGTAAATATAGGAAATACTAATTTCGGACAAACACTAAGTAATTTACCTAAAAAACCAAAAGATTATCATTTACTAGAAAATAAAATAAAATTTTCAAAGCATTCCCTTACATGTTCTAATCTAGGTATTTTTTACAAATGCTGATTATGGCTTTACCCTACGTTAGCCTTTTAGGGTTTTTTATGTTAGGTTGGGATCTATTCATAGGTTTTTAACCGAACTAATGTTGTTTATTAAATTAATTACGAAATTATTATTGTTTTAAAACTATTTACCAAAATATTACTATTTTTGCCTGCATTTTATTTTTTCAGTATTTACCAGAAAATGCCATGCTGGTACAAACAATAATATTTTGGCAATTAGTTTAATAAACAGCATTAGTTTGGTCAAAAAGCCTCTATTCACATCTATGGGTCCCTAAATTGTTCCTCACTATTGTCCATGAGGACTAGTAGGACACCCCGTTTCTCACCTATTACGAGCTACAAACGGAGAAGTTTCAATTTGATTATCAGTATTTATCAGGCATATGCAGAGTTTATCATTTCACAAAAAATTTAGGTACTTTACACCTTAAGTTTTGCTTGCCCTATGTGAAAGTTATCATCCGGTAAGAGAGTAGGTGCTTTACCCCCTTCTAAATGTTCAGAGCTAGAGAATAGAGATCATGTTATGCAAATGCATGTGTGGTGTGTGAACGAGGGTAAAACCATCAATAATTATTTCAAAACTCTATCCTAAATACCCCAACAATGGTTATCATTATTGAATAAAAACAACGAAGAAAAACATAAATAATAAATATTTAAACATGAGTGCAAGAAAAAATTAAAAAGAATAAGGGCATTAAAATTAAAAATCAATTAAGTCCATTAAATTAAAGCATAGGATAACACATGACTAGTTACTACTTCAACTTTCAAAGGTCCTAGAGGAGTTGCCAATTTGTTATAATGATTTTTTTATTGTTAGATGACTTTTTAAAACACGAGTCACCACCTATCTCTTTTGGATTAGGCATGATTGGACATAAAAAATTAATTTAATAAAATTTTAAAGGCAATTAAACATTACAAAAATATAACTTTGGTTTGTGATAAAAAAAATTAGTTTAAGAGTACAATTATGCATGGGAAAGGTATTAGTACTCTCATGACGCCTATTTAAAAATTGATACCATTTGATAATGTGTTATCTTTTAGCTTTAATTTTTATATTTAAAATTAATTCCCTTAAATTTCATTTTCTAAAAAAAGGACTTTAATTCTTTTATTATTATTTTTCTTTTTTATGAAAAACAAAATCTTTAACATTATTATTGTTCTTTGAACTTTTTTTTTAAATGAGAATCTTTTATATAAAAAATCCTATTAATTACTTCAAAACTCTTGGTAGTATCTAATGATATTTTTTTATCTCAAGATTTCCCTAAAATCACTACTTGTGAATCCCTTATAGTCCACCAGTGGAGATTCAGTATGCAATTTTACTTTTAAAATTTCTTTCCAAAATCATTTTATTTATGCAATATAATATTTTATATTTATCAAAATAAATGCAAATACTTATTGAAAATACTCGTTAAGTGCTTCCAATAATTTTAGTGATATTTAACGTACTTTTATCAGCTCAAGATTTGTTAGAAATCACTGCTTTTGAATTATATAAAATTTCCTCATCAATGATTCGCATTCACTTTCTATTTGCATGGATCCACATGAGTGCTGAAAAATGTGATGCACAGGACTAATAGTTTTTAAATTTATTTTTTAAATATATTTATTTTAAAGGATTATTCACATAAAAAATTATATTCGTAAAAATAATTTTTAAGACACTCAAATTTTGCTGCGTCTCATTAATTAATTTTACTTAGAACATTTCGAGAAAAAAATAATACTTTAACTTTCCCTAGAAATATATTACTTTTCGACATTTCTTTTTGAATAAATAATCATTTAATTTTAACGTTTATGTTTATATATATATATATTTAAATTTTATTTCGACATTTTATTTGAAAATGCTTTAGTGGCTCTTTAAAGAAAAATCATCCATGTAACAATAATTGTTGAGATAGCCAACACTTGTGGTAACATCTCACTAATCATCTTTACTCGGAATATTGAAAGAAAAATTGATACTTATAGTTGGTTTCTAAAAACAATCCCTTTAAAAGATATTTCAAAAATAGTCACTTTTTATTTCAGAATTTATTTTATTTATATATAAAATGACAGTAAAGAATTCTTTTTTACCATAAAGCATATATTATTTTAATAAAATTTGCATACACATAAATGTAACAAAGAACAAATAAATATAAATAAAATGAACCTGTATAAAAAAAAGGCTTAAAGAAAAGGAATAATTCCCACGAGCTTTTGGGCTTAGAATTCAAACAAATTGGACTTGCTTTGAGCAATAAAACCAAATTGGGCGCCGGACTTGACGATGAGTCAGCCAAGTTGCCCTTTTTCCTTTTTTTTTTTTTAATTTTTTTTATTTTCTATCTTATTTTCTTCTTCTTTTTTTTTAACCGGGTTACATGTCGACCCGGGTCTGCGTCGGATCGGTTCGCAGGTCATACGGATGTGGGAAATACATGTTTGGCTATTATATTGATAGACACAGGAAATTAATTGTCAAATTGAAAAACGATAGCATTAATGAAACTTCAATTGCTAATTTTCAACAGATATATCAACCAGAAACCTTTTTCCATTTGTGGGTCATTAAGCATTTGTGGGAAGGGCGGTGAGAAGGGAGTCAAAGATTGAGTTGGATGGTCAAAGAACGGAAGAGAGAACAAATTTTTTTCTTAAAAATTTAAATCTATTATTATTTACTTTTGAGGTCTAATCACTTTTAATTTTGCTTAATGAGGTAATAATTGTGATTATTTGATTGTGTGTATCATGTACAATCATCAAATATAAATCATAAAATTTATTGATGATTTTTTTTAATTTTTAAAATATACATTTTATAATTATAAGACTATTTTTGTTTACGAGGGTATTTTTAAGGTCACTTATAAATTAAAAAATATACAAAATATACAAGGGTTTTCAAAAATATCGAGGGCATGGTTTAGAGGAGAAATCGAGAATACTATTAAAGGGAGTCGATATATGTCTATAGAGAGAGAGAATAGAAGGATTTACATTAATTAATGTAAAATTAAATCAGTTTTACAAACTTGTATAACTTTTTATATGATTAATATTTTAAAAAATTGACTGTTGGATTTAGCAGTATAATTATATTTGTCATGCACATAAAATTTTGAAATAATCTAATATCTTTATCATATCGATTGAGAATAATATTTTTTAAATATATATTTGATGGTTGGAAGTTTTTTATATCTAAAAAAAATAGTTAGATTTTAAATATACTCAAAATTTGACATGTCATGCCCCAAATTGAGGCATAATAAATGCTGCATATATGCAAAAATAAATCATAAATATGCAAGGCAATCAACTAACAAAATAGAATTTGAAGAAATCAATGTTCATAAAAATATAAAAAATTGAGTTGTTTAAAATCATGTGTAATAAAAGAATAACATAATATTTAAAACTAAAAGTTTGAAACCTTCAATAATCTATCAAATATAGCCTCAAAAAGTTTAAGTTTTTTCTAGCATAATAAAGTCTTAAAAACATGTACAAAAGTCAAAAACATCACTCCTCATATTCCCATGTGTCTAACCACATTTACGACCTATAAAATATGAGAGAATATAATGAGTATAAAAACCATTATTCCTAATTAGTGGCACAGTTCAATGCATAACCACTATTCTCAATTGATGACACAGTTTGAAGCCAGTTTTTAATCACAAAATACACGTAGACATGCCCAACAATTAACCCCCATATCAAGAAAGCATTCAAAAAATGAAAATCAGATTATCTATAATGTATCATATGTACATTTTTTGTATTTAAAAACAAAACAAATTTTATCCGCAAAACATATCTCATGCACATTCTTTTTTTTTTTTTTACATATAAATCATTTAGTAGAATTATAGCAAAATTAGAGTCATAAAAATATATGGATGAATAGTACAAATATTTTCATATCTGATTCTAAAGAACTTTAGCTTTCATGCTTAACCCATTTTGCTAAAACATGAGACAAAATATCATATTTTTGCACACATAATATAATAATATTAAGGACTAACTTTTAAGAAATTAAATATCGAATGGAATATCAAGTTACTTACCTAATTTGCTAAATTGACAGCCATAAATTGCACAAATCTCCTAATAGACTAATGATTAAAAATATATTTAAAGATCATAATTTAACAATGTGCAACTTTTTGTTGATCATCCAGATACATTTGGGTTGTGTGGGAACCTCCTTAAGAAATAGAAACTTTCTTAATAATAAAAATATTTAAAACTTAGTAAAATTGGAAAAACATAAAATTAGTATTAGTGAATTTTATGAAATATAATTACCATCTAGATAAGTTTCATATTTTTGAATATATATATAAATATATATATATATATATATATACACAAATAGGCAAAATCAAGTAAAATCGGGGTAATTTCATAAATATATTTATTTAAATATGAAAAATTCACTAAAAGTAGTAAAATTAAAATTAAAATTTATTTTTAACCTAAATGATTAAAATTAAAATCAATATTCATAAATATATATTTATTTTTAACCAAACATATTTTATATTAGCCAAAAATAAATTAAAAATAATTAAGAATGATTTCTTTTTAATTTTGGAATTTTAACAATCTATTATCACATTTAGCTTACTTGAAGCCATTATGAATCCAAATTCATGTAAACATTGATAACATTTAAAAACATGATTCCACAGTCGAAATATAATACTATGACATGGAATTTTGTTTCGACTAAAAATGTTTCATAAAGCCTTAGTTTCGGGGGTGTAAACTTTGAAAATTATCATAAAAAGCCTAGAAGATTTTAGGTTTTCTAGATTTGTAGATTCAATTGACATACTTTAGGGCTTCAGTTCTCTTTAAACAGAATTCATATGATCAAGTTAATTTTACTAGAAGTAGGTTTAGGTTTTATATTATCAAATCCATTTAAGTATTGACAGAAATGGTCACTGAAACATGATTTTATGGTGATCAAACATTGGCTGGTTAGAATGGTTATTGTTAACAATATTAGCTTTGAATAAATATTGGTTTTGATGTAATGAAAAATTAAGCTTGATTAGGTTCTAACTAAATATTTTCAACTTAACATTTTTCTTTAAATTATTTAGAATATACTTTAAAAGATACTCGAATGCGTCTAACTCTTTAACTTACTCAAAAGTTTGTTCTTAATGTATACTTTAGTATAATACATTTTTGGATAAGTTTTACAAGTTTCAAGGCCATGAAGAACACTTCAAAAATTATTTTCATATGAATGTATTAATACACTTGGTGTATATATCGATACAATGCTTGGCAATAGCTAAACTAAGTTGAAACCCTTATTTGTATTGATACAATTAGGCAATGCATCGATACAATCCTTACATGTATTGATATGTGGCTTTCCAATAATTATATTTTGTATGTTGAAATGCAATATATCGATACCTATGGTATTTGTATCGATAAATCATTACAAGAATGAATGGGAATCACATTAATGAAGCTTCCAATGACTTTATTACATCCCTAACAAGTTCCAACGACGAGAATCATTTTCCTAGCTATAAAAGGGCTTCAACACATCCATAAGAAAGAATTAAGAAAAGTATGAGCACATAGCCAAATTTTTCATCATTTTTTTTTAAGTTAGTTTAAATTGTGTACAAGATTAATTCTTTCTATTATCTTTGTATTCATTGTATTATATCATTTTAATCATCTTTACTTGAGCTCAAACTTGTAAACACCAAATCTTGTAAAGATCTTCATTGTTTACACTTAAAACCTTAGGAGGTTACAATCGTTAGCCATTAAAATGTATAAAGGTTACTATCTTATCCTAAAAAGATATAAAGGATAGAGGTTATATCTTAGCCTATGTAAAAGATAGGGAGTTGTAAAGCTTAAACTTTATCCTTGAAAAGTTTGAATTAAAAGTTAGTGAATTCAAAACTTTTTGATAAGTGAGGCTATGAGAGAAGACATAGGAAAAGAGCCAAACCTCTATAAATCTAAGTGTTTGCTTCTCGATCCTTTACTCATTTATTTGTTTATTTCAGTAATTTACAACTTTAAGTATCTCATTGTTTAGATTTTTTTTATAATTAAAGTTTTATTTGCAAAAGAATTAAGAGAAATCAATTCATCCCTTCTTGATTTCATTCACCACAAGGTCTAACAATTGGTATCAAAGCGTTACTTTCATTTTTACAAGCTTAAAAACCTAAGCAAAAATTCTTGTTGCAGACAAAAGAAAATGTAAGATGGTGAAATGATCGATATTAGGCTAGAGGGACATTCAATTGTGAGGCCTTCTCTTTTCAATGGTGAAGACTACACCTATTAGAAGAAAAAGATAAGGCTATTTGTCCAAGCCAATAATCATCAAGTACAGAAGATAATCATAAATGGTCCACTTATCCTTTTGAAGATGGTTGAGTATGAAAAAGTCACTAAAGAGGGAAATGAATAGGATAAAAGAGATACTAAGAGCTTAACTTAATGCCAAGGCCATGTACATTTTTTTATGCATTAAGGCCAAATGAGTACTACTGAAGCAACAATGGAGATGCTGAGAGGAAACCTACAAACTAGTAAAGATGAGAGAGGCTCGAAGTTGGTGTCTAGGGAACACTTTAATGCTTAAGTCAGTAAAAGGGTTATATAAGAAGAATAAAGAGAGAACAAAGGAATTCTAATACCTTATACCTTATAAGTGTTGATGTTACCTCCTTATATAGGCCTTGATAAAAGTTTTACTTGATGTGAGACTCTGGGCGAGTAAAGATCCAATGGCAATCAAACTTACCTAGCAGTGTAGAGATGGAAGTTATACAACTATCTTCGAATATTATCTCCTTAGGAGGATCACACTTGCTGACTAGGCGATGAGAGGATATAACAATTGCCCTCAGGGATATTGGTGATTATAAAGTTCTTACTCATAGACCGAGATAATTTTTATTGAGGAAAATGGCAATCTAAAAGGATTAGGTTACCGCAATTATATCTAACGAAAATGAGTTAGTGAGTCAAACAATTTTAAAATTGGAATTTTATATTTGACAAATGGATCAATGCATTAAATGGGGTTGGCATACAATTCTAATGAAAAATGACACGTGGCTTTAGCCTATAAATTGTATACAACACTTTATGGAATGGTTGGAGTACCGCTATAAATAGCCCATGTGTCATTTCGACCTGCACACCAGTGAAAAATCAAAATCCTTGGCTTTTGCTTTTCACCTCTATTCCATGCGAAGGTTGAGTTTTAGGTTCCATCATCGGTTATTCACCAATCTTTCAAGGTTTCCACCATAGTCTCCTTCATTGCAACTTGGGTAAGAATTTTTCTATTATGTTATTGCTTTCTATAGCTAGGTTTTTATTTTGTTCTAGTTGGGTCCTATGGTTTTACGATAAACTTAATTTTTGCTAAAGTCGATCGAGAAAAAGGGAAAATTAAAGGTGAGTGGTAAAAAAGTTATAAGGTTGTTATTTGTGATGAAAAATGTGAACATCGATGAGAGTAGCGATCGACCATTTCTCATGGTTGAAGAAGAGCTAGATTCCCTAATGGAAAGGGATGGGGCCAAGGAATAGAAGATACACAAAAAGAAAGTGAAAAAATCTATCAGTGGAGGCCAAAAGGATGAAAGTAGGGAAGCATCAACTGGTGCAACATAAATGGATACTAGTATGGCAAACGCCTTTAAGGGCAAGGTCAACACGGTGACTATGAGAGAGATATTAATAGATTAAGGTTTTAATTTTGGGCAGTTTAAGATATCTAACCCCATATTTGGGTGACCCATAACTAGGGTCGAAGGAAACATCGTGCCTTTTTACTTACACATTTTTAAAGGCTGTTCCATCTTCTACTAGAACTGTTCTTTTGTGAGCTGCTAAACCAGTATGGAATATCACCAAATCAGCTAAAACCAAATACGTAGGTGATGTTAGTGACATATTTCATTGTCTGTAAGGAAAAAGGTTGGGTTTATTAGTTAAAGTGACACAGCATTTGTTTTCGTTGAAAAAATAAGACAAGTGTTGGTATTATTTACAGTTCACCACTAAAAAGATGATTACTGATATTCCTTCAAATGCCCATGTTACCAAAAAGCAATTTTCCTAGTGCAGAAGTGGTCAGTTATGGAGTGAGGTTTTTTAATCTAGTGAAATTTATGCTTGCCCATGAGTAATTTGAAGTCAAAATGAGTGAAGCTGAATTAGAATGAAAAGAATTTTTCTGTGGTCATGAGTTCAAGTGTAGGGACTACTTAAGTCCAAAGAAGATCCAGGAGTTTTGTTTGAGTGTTAATTCTATGAATCTACGAGCGAAAGGTGATTGACTTGTCAAACATAAAAGTTAAAGGCACTTGGCAACATATGGTAAGATTCATGATCTACGTATGTGTAATATTTATTTTTGCTTTTTTAACACAGTTTTTTGCTTTTTTACCATAGTCTCCTTTATAAAACCTCGGTCAACATTTTGATTACCCCAGCACACAACTAGTATCTTGGATCGCCCTGACATGTGACTAATAATATTGATCACCTTTAATTATAGAAAAAGTCTTCAGTGGGTCTAATGTCGATCAGCACTCAATTTCTATGGAAAGAAGTGTGAAGACATTAGATAAGACATCTGTTTCTATGGAGGGTATATATTGATAATATTCTTTCCTAGAAACTTAGTGTTCCTTAACTTTAATTGTTCATTTTTCTTCATAGGGATGGATCGTAACACACTTGCTGCATTGGTCGCCCATAAAGCTAGTCGAGTGGCTACTTCGAAGGCAAAAAGAAGGAAAAAAAGCAAGCAACAGCTAGGTAAGCCACCTATGCCAAAGATGGTTACCTTTGAGCTTCATGTTCCTTGTTCAACCGAAGCTGAGGTTGTTTCCCTAGGTAGCTCCTATATCGCAGAAGCAACCACTATCACAATAAGTCAGGTAAAGGTTTTTGCTATTGAGATTTCTAGTAGGCCTTAAACCATAGCTGTCTTGCTATTGAGAATTCAACCTATGATGCCATCGACTGGAGTGAGTAAATCTACTTTAAGTATTATCAACTTACATTCTTAGAGGCACAATCTCAAATTAGATGTTGGGGTGTTAAGCGATGGTGAGATCACATGTAGATAGGGGAATAGGGTTATGTGCTCATCAAACATAAAGTTTTTAGTGATGCCAAACTCGATTGCAAATGTTGAATTCACTTTGGCTTACATAGTAGGGGTGAATTTTTATTCAATTCATAATATCTTTTCTATGTGTTTTCATTCTAACTCTTATACCTGCAGGCATTGTATAGTCAAGTGGCTCTCACATGACAGATGCACTATATTTCCACTATGCATGAGCATTTATGAAAAAAAGGGCAATGAATAAGGCTAGGGCAAGCACGCTTCAACCAAGGGTTGATGAGCTGACCCTGGAGAAACAGGTTTCCAATGAGCATATCAAGAAAGCTGAAGAAGAGATGACAAAGCTAAAGTTTACTCTAAGAAAATGAAGACAAAGCTTGAGTCAATGAATGCTGAAATTGAAAGGTTGTCTAAGGTGTTAGAGGAGTCATAAAAAGTTTATTCAATGCGTGATTTTGAGTTACTGTCTAGCACAGTTAGAATATCTAAACTAGAAATACAGTTAATGGGTGTAGAGTCTCATATACAGAGTGAGCTTAACGTATAAAGGGAGGCTCTACTAGACCTAATGATGGCATACGGGAGTAAATATCTATAGAGCATCCTTTGTGGAGTACAACTTCTTCAAGGTTCACTAGACTTAAAAAATATTAGATTTACGAAGCTCATCCCCTTTCTTTCAGATTTTGACATGCTGATTCTCAATAGTGAATTAAGAAAATATGCGTAAAAATGCAGCATTTATTACCCTCACTCTAGAAGAGGAGATTGAATATGAAAAATCATGGAAGGATAGGGGTGAAGAAATAAAACAATCTGGCTAGCCAATAGATTTAGCTACTTTTTAGTTTTTTTTAAGACTTTGTAATTCTTTATTGGCAATAATAGTTTCTTTTATAAATTTTACTATTTGCTTGGCATGTGGTAGTTTTGCTATGTTTTTAAGTAGACTATATAAGGTCCTATTAGGGTAATGGCTTTATATCACCTTTTTTAGATGTGTGAGGCTTTATTGTGTTTAGACCATGTAAGGTCTTTGTTGTTTTCAGATTGTGTGAGGTCATTACTTTTAAAATGTATAAGGTCTTTGTTTTTAAACCATGTGAGTTCGTTGTTTTTAGACCATGTAAGGTGTTGTTTTGGCTAATGTTAGCCTTTAATGGTTCAAGGAGATCGTAGGATATTTGTATGGTGAGTAAAATCTTAGTTGTAAAATCTCGAAGAATTTATTACATGGAGCTTTATACATAATATTTTTTTAGATGGATAGGATTCCATGTGTTAGGTAAATGCTTCCTTGTCATGTCAATTAATTTGTAGACTCTGAAACCAATCACCTTTGCAATTTGATAAGGCCCTTCCCAATTAGGAGATAACTTCTTCTTTTCACTTGCTAGTCAGCTTGCCTCGCAGTTTCTTAGGACCAGATCACCAATTTAGAATTGCTATGCTTCACTCTTTTTTTGTAATACCTTGACACTTCGTGTGCTCTGATAGCCATGCATATTATGACTTCTTCACTACTCTCTTCAAGTAGATCAAGGTTTGCTTTCAAATGTGACTCGTTAAATGTTAGATTGGTAATGGCTGTTCGAATGCTGCAAACTTCGATCTCTGCTAGAATAACTATCTCGATACCATAAACAAGGCTGAAAGGTGTGGCTCCAGTTACCTGATATTCATGGTTTTGATTGCCCATAGTATTTTGGTCATCTCATTTGGCCACACCCCTTTTCATCATCTAACTTTTTTTTAAGTGGTTGAAATATGTCTTTATTCATGGCTTCCACTTGGCCATTGGATTATGGGTGCGCTACTGAACTATGCACCAAATTAATGTGAAATTTTATGCAAAAATCTTTTACTTCATCAGTAGATAGCATTGTCTGCTACAATAATAATGAGAATTTCAAATGGCTTTTTATACAAAATACCATCAATGATTGCATATTTGGATGCCTTTTTTTTTCAAATGCCTCTTTTGTAGGGGCGTATTGGTGTGATGTTTTCTTGGAGAAACACTTTTATTTTTGTCATCCAGTTATTTTCGTTATTCATGTTTATTTCAAAAATTTGTCAATCATAGGCTAATGATCCAATGGATTCAAGAAGGATTCTCTTTTTATGATCGATCGCTAGACTGTTTCTTATTTTACAGATCACATTGGTCCTACTATTTTGTTCACAAGGTATCTTTTCAAATGATGTAATCAAAGGTCTTTATAAGCTCAAAGACCATTTGATGGTATTTGGCTAGGGTCTGAACCTTGACCCCATATTCACCATTACCCTGATTTGCCACTAAGTAAGAGTCAGTATAAGCTTCTAAACAAGTGGCACCCTGATTTTTAGCTAGCTCAATCCCTGCTATCAATGCTTTATATTTCACGGCATTATTTGAAGCTATGAATTGGAATAACAAGGTATAGTGCCATTCATGGCCATTGGGATCGACAAGGAGGACACTAGCTCTTAACTTTTCTTTTCTTAATGATTCATCAGCATAGAGTCTCCATATTCCTTTTTTTAGCTATCAAGTTTTTCACCTTCACTCGCTTGTGGTGATTTTTTTTCATGGATGTTTGAAAGTTTGGTAAGTTATGAGAAAGAGCATTCAGTGATGAAGTCTACTAATGCCTATGCTTTGATTGTCTTTCTGGGTTATAGATCAATTTGAACTCATTCAATTCTATGCTCTATTGGGTCATTCTATCATCTAAGTCGACTTTTTATAGATGTCTCTTATAGGATGACTTATTAGTATAGTGCTAGGATACGCTTGGAAGTATTGTCGTAGTCTTCTAGCTACTATAACAAGTGCATAGATGAATTTTTTGGTCTTTGTATAATTGACTCTCCTGCTTAGAGCACCCTGCTGACATAGTAGACTGGTTGCTGAGTTTTTCCTTTTTGTATTACCAAGATAACTACCACTATTTTATCAGATGCAGCTAAGCACATGAATAGGCATGCACCAAGTTTAGGGCTCGCTAATAATGGTGGTGAGCATTAGTAATGTTTTAGCTCATGAAATGCTATCTAGCACTTTTTCGTCCATTTATATCGGGTGGTCACTCTTAGCAGCTTAAAAAAAGAAAAACATTTGTCAGCTAGTTTTGAAATGAAACAATTGAGTGCAACGACTCTTCCCGTCAAACATTGCACTTCCTCTGTCGACTTGAAAGGTGTCATCTCTAATATGGCCTTCATTTTTTTAAGATTTGCTTCAATTCCCCGAGAAGACTCAATGAAGCCTACAAAATTTTCCCGTTACCATTCTGAATGTGCATTTTATCAGGTTCAACTTCACATTGTACCTTTGCAAAATCTCAAAGGTTTTCTTCAAGTTAGCAATATGTTGCTTGATCATCACACTTTTTACAAGCATGTCATCGACATAGACTTACATGGATCGCCTAATCTGATTAATGATTTTATTTACCAAGAGTTAATAAGTGGCTCCCACTTTTTTAAGCCTAAAAGGCATAATTTATAATAGAAAATCCCTTCTTCCATAATGAAAAAAAATTTTAGCTTCGTCTCGCGGGTCCATGCTTATTTGATTTTATCTAGAGAAGACGCCCATGAAGGAAAGAAAACAATGTACTGTCGAAGAGTTGACAAGATGATCTATTATTGGTAGAAGAAAATTATCTTTAGGGCAGGCCTTATTGAGGTCGAGAAAGTGGATGCACATCCTCCACTTTTTATTCAACTTTTTTACCATTACCACATTATCCAACCATTCCAAGTACATTACTTTCCTTATATATCCGGTGGTTAGAAGCTTGTCAATTTTTTCCCTAATCACCAGAATCCTCTTTAGGGTAAATTTTTACTTCTTTTGCTTAACTGGCTTGGAATGGGGGTCAACATATAATGGGTGCATGATCATTTGTATCGATGCCTAGTATATCTAGGGCTGCCCAGGCAAAAATGTTTGCATGATGTCGCAAAAAGTTTGTCTGGTCATTCTTGGCCTTTGGTTCCAATGAAGCCATAATTATGGTGAACAAATTAGGGTCTAGAAGGTACAGTGATATCATTGTCGTTTTTTCATCTAGCTGAGGTTTTGGATGATCGAAATTATCCAAAACGTCCAAACTTTTAAATGTTAAGGCTTTTGAATTGGTTGGTTTTATTATATTCACTGACAATCTACTCCTACTAGAGCTTTCATATCTATGCCAATGGCATTTTGGTTTCTCTTGGTCATTTCTACAGACATCAAATGGCAACGCCAAGCGATTGCCTAGTCAACCTTCATGGACTATACTCCTATTGGAGTAGGGAATTTAACCATCAAGCAGTATACGATAGTGATTAACTTTGCTTTTTCTAATAGTAGGTTGCCCAAGGATAACATTATACGCCAATGGTTGGTCAATGACTAAAAAGTCAACCATTACTATGGTAGTATGTTCCCCATCAATGAAGGTGACCAGTAAGGTGATGGAACCTTTTATCGATATAGGTTGATTGGTGAAGTCGTATATTGGTAGGGATGGGCGTAGATCACTGCTACTATATCCTATTTTCTAAAATATGCTCTATTGGAGGATTTCTACTGTGCTACTATTGTCAATCAAGGTTTGATCTACACGGTAGTTTCCTACAATAACTGACAGAACTATAGGGTTATTTCTATTATTAGCGACTAGTTCATCATCATCATTGCCAAACGTTAACTTCTAGCTATCTCTTTTTGGCTTTTTTGAATATATACCTACTGCCATTACAGATCGAGGATGTGATTTTCTTTTAGACTTATTGGTCACCCAACTTTCATTGCCCTCAATAATCACATTGATTATTCCCATGACTGGGTGTTTTCCTACTACTCTATCTTGACATCGGTTAGGTTACTGAGATGGCTCCTTACAGTTTTTCTTTATAAACTACTTGACTTATCTTTTCTGAATCCCTGCTTTAATGGCATTTTCCAGACTGATGCATTCTTTTGTTGCGTGGCCGATGTCATCATGGAGCTCACAATGCTTCAATGGGTTATTATGGCTTTTATCTACCTTAATAGGTGGTGGACATTCTACTAAGCCATCTCTCATTATAGCATGTAAAATCTCCATCCTGCTAGCATTAAAAAGCTTGTAAGCTTCATATTTATTGTATGAAGGTGCCCAATCTCACTTCCCACTCATTTGCACTTAATTCATCATCGATCTAGGCTTACTATCCTCGTAACTGTCTATCTTACTTTTTTGAGAAAATTGTTCTTTTTTTTTCAAGTTTCACCTAAAATAGTCTCTTCGTTGATTTTTGTTAGGACGTTCAAATTTGCAATTTATAATTTTGATGTCCTCTACATCAACATACTTTTATGTTTTATCATAAAGCTAGTACAGCTTCACTAGCTGGGTGGCCATCAAAGAATACTTTAGATGTTTATGGTGAATTCCTAAAATGAATGCCTAGATGGCCCATTCATTTTGACTTCTAGCGTAGCCGCATTAAAGCATTGGACATATTCTCAGAGTATTCATCAAGGTTTTGTTTGACAGTAATAAGGTTGGCTGCCATTCTAGTTGTAGTTCTGCAACTGCCAAAATGCGCTAGGAACTATCTGCCCAATTGATCAAAATTCACAATAGATCATGGTTTCAGAGAATACCACCAAGTTCTAACCAGCCCGCACTTAGTCATTAGGAATATTTTGGATTGAACAACATTGGGGATGTCCTAGAGATTATGAAACACCCAAAAGTGATTCAAATGATCTGTTGGGTCTGCCTTACCATCATATGTGTCGGTGAAAGCCTGATCTTTCGAGGGATTGGTACCTAGTAAACAACCAAGGATAGGGGATTGTGCTTAGCTTCGAACCATTCCTAATTGTCCTTGTTTGGCTGTTTCAAGTTTTTAATTTCTTATCGAAGGGTCATTACTTGATTGGCCAAAAGAGGATCTTGTGCAGGGCAGTCTATCTTTTCTTACCCCCATTACTGATCGCTATCGGGAGTAAAGTAGGAAATCTCTTGGATCTCACTATTCTCCCAATTTATCTATAGGTTTCTCATGCTCAAGCTATGGTATCTAATATTAGATTGACCAGGCATTTGATTTTGGTGATTAGTTTGCACTTGTAAAAGTTAATTGCTTTGTTGTTATTGCTACCAAATAATAATCTATTGGGTCACCAGTTTTTGTCGATGTTGTTACTGGATGAGGGCCTATTAGGTCACCATTTGATTTGCCAATGCTTGGAATTGGGCAAGGTAATAGCCTTGTAGATCGACCTGAGGCAAGGTAGGCATCATCAAATATTGTGGTAACAATATGCTTGCTACAGTTGGGTTCGCCATATCTACTTTTGAAGGGTTGATGATGGATACATTAGGGATGGTTGTTTCAACAATAATAACACTTAAGGGTAACAGGGTTCTTGGGATGTAAATAGTTTGATCATATGTGGCAAGTTTTTGTTGTGGTGATGGCGAGAGAGAGGTTAAGAGGCTTTGAAAGTAATTCAATGGTTGATGCCAAGCATTGGAGGTAAAGGGTGTTTGAAAATAAGGTAGGATGTATGGGAAGACTGGTGGTACAGGCACCATTGTTACAGTAGGAGAAAGAAGTCCCCTCATTACAGTGTAAGGACTAGAGGTCCTAAAGTAAGGCAAAGACCCTATAGATGCTTGATTTGTTGCAGAGATGGTTTGAGTGATAAAAGCAGATTCAGTTGTTTAAGATGCCATGGACTTTTCTTGTATTAACAAAGGGTTATTGCTATTACTGATTTATGATAGCATATTGTTCCCACAGACGATACCAATTGCTAATGCAACAATGGCGATGATGAGAGGAAACCTATAAAGCAGAAAGATGAGAGAAGCCTAGAGTTGGTCTTCTGGGGAACACTTTAATGTTTAAGTCAATAAAAGGGTTATATGAGAAGAATGAAAGAAGAATAAAGAATTCGAATAGTTTATACCTCAGAAGTGTTGATGCTACCTCCTTGTATAGGCCTTGATAGAAGTTCTACTTGATCTAGGACTCTAGGCAACTAAAGATTCAATGGCAATCAAACTTACCAAGTAGTGTGGAGATGAAAGTTATCCAACTAACTTCTAATGCTTATCTCCTTGGAGGATCACACTTGCTAACTAGGCGATGAGAGGATATAACAAGTACAATCAAGTATGTCAATGGGATAAATTGGCTATCAGACATAAAGGTACCAACCAAGTCTGTCGCCATGTGCCCTGCCTTTAAAACTTCAGACGATTTGAAGGGCATAGCATGCTCGACTTAAAAATAAATGATGGTTGATCATGGTCAAGCCTTTGAGTTATCCCTTGATTGGGCTTTGGGTTAAGTATAACAATATAAAGAGGAAAGAGACCATCAGGCGAGTTGCTCATCTAACTAGTCTTGGATAGGCACCACGAGATGGCCGTAAACTTAGAGTCACCACTGTAGCTACCTCATTTTGTTCGGGCCAATCTCTGGCAACCTAAGGCATAATCAAAGAGTGATGAAATCAAAAATAGAAACAAAGCAAGGGGATGTCACCCGACGAAAAAGTTTTTTTTGGAAGTTCTAAAATGCCTATGGGCCATATTAAAGAAAATGTAAAAAATAGACATCAAAGGCCACTTTTCATGGTGTCACTAAGGTTATACACAAATCAATTTCCCATTATTTGTGACCAAGTTAAGGTAAATCGAGAAGCCACAGGTTTGTACAAGTTATATTAGGGTGTAAGTATTGATAAAAGGCTTTTACGGTGCAAAAAAACCTTGAATTTTCACATGTAGTATCGATACAAGAGGGTTTCGTATTGATACCCAAGATGTGGTATTGATACTTGGCATGTTTGTATCGATATAGACCTTGACAATAGCTAAAGTTATGACTTTTGGCAAAATGTATCGATACACAAGCGTGAATATCGATACAGATCCATGGAGTATCGATACTAAACATTTTTTGCTCTTAGTATCGATACATAACTAATTGTATCGATACTTAAGAGTAAAATGTACTTTGTGTATTGATACACCAAGGCATTTTTCCCTAGTTCAAGCTAGTTTTTAGCCTTCGAAAACTCGATTTAAACATGTTTTTGCACCAAGGAACTATCATATAATATTGTAAACCTTAACTATGGGCTCATTAATGGATTTTAAACAAATTTTAGAGCCCAAACAACCATTGACAAAGGCCACTTTCATAAGATATATGGTTGTAAGAGGGTGGCAAGCATATCTCCACTGAAATGCTGTTACAATCTTTATGCCTCCTTGCTCAGTGTTGCAGAACCAATAAAAAAGGAGTCGGCTGAGCATGGTAGTTGGAAATGTCCCCTGGGGCAGAAGAGAAAAATCAAAAGTACCCTTGCATTTTCTCTTAAAAAGAACAATGATCAGCGAAAAAAAAAGGGGTGAGCCATAAAAAAAAAGACTCTCAATAATCTTAGAAAACTTTTCATCCACTCCTAGAAATTCTCCAGCAACTTTAACTTCAAAAACTTCCAAAAAGCACAATTTCATTATCTTTCACTCATAACCAACCTCCATTCCCGTAGCTACCCTAAACCACCGCTGGAAAACCTTTAAGAACCCAACTTTCCACACATTTTGATCTTTAAAAAGCCTCACCATCAACCATACCACCAAAAAGCTACTTCATTTTATCCTTTTCTTGCTAAATAATAGCAATGAGAAGGAAGAAATTAAGCCTACAGCAACTATTTCAAGAAAAAAAGAAGTTCAAGTTTTTTTGGTATATCCTTTCTACCTTGATCTTTTTAGTTTCTATTTTGTCATTAACATCATCTTAGTAGACCCTTTTATGCTTTTTTGGCCACCTTAGGACTCCCATGCATTTTTTGTGGCTTTGGTTATGGTAGTTTAGGATCTTGATGTTTTTCTTGGTGACTTTATGTTGTTGGTTAACTAAGCATGCTCCTTTGTATTTTCATCGCCATAATAGCCTCTATCCATGTGCTTCTTGCCATGTTCCTTCCATATCCATTTCTTAATCTCATGTTTAAAATATGAATCTTAACATGACATAAGTATGCTCATGCATTTCCTAGAAGCTTGATAGGCTCCAGGAAATGAAAACACCTTTTTAGTAAACTCCTTTTATACATGTTCATCCCAAGTATGTTCATGCATTTATCTATCATCTTGTCATCTTTTCTATGAAAATTGTCATCTTTGCTTGTGCATATATGTCCTCCATATTCTGCATCATTTTATGGTACTTTTCTTGTGTTGAGATGCATGCTTGAGTACTAGAAAACCCGATTTCAAAAATATCCCCAAGTTACGCACATGCTATCTCCCATACATAGAGAATAACATGGGCTTATGATTTTATGAAGTTGGTTTTTCCAATGTTGGGGGCAAAGCAAGTGTTCAGTTTTGGATTCATAGAAGAATGAGTATAAGAGTACTAGTTTTTCAAAAATGAAATGAAGACTTTTAGTTGAAAAATGTGAACCCTTGGTCCTAAGCCAACCACCCTCATAGTGGCATGGTCAACGGTTTGTTCTATCATCCCAAACTACTCCAGGATTGTGGAATAAACTCGTGACACCCATTTCAACCTCTCATCTTGATTATGGATGTTTGAACATCCATGGCCCGAGCTCAACCTAAAGAAAAACTAAAATACCGAACACCTCATCTATTTTGTTCTGGTAGCACAATGGCCCGGTCCTGAAATGTTATTAAAAATAATAAAAAATGATTTATCCAGAATGTGTTGGCATTTTTCTCTTGAAGGGTTTCGAATTACCTTTCCAATGATCATTTACCTTCAGATTATCTCGGATGAAATAGTTATAATTTTTTAAATCTTCACTATTTGAAACCTCTAGATCTAGCGAGCAGTTTATTTCTTTGACCTTTCCAACCTAGCAAACAACATTTTTGAATCCCTTGAATATTTTTCCCATGGAATTCATGAAATTCCCTTTTTGGAAAGGTATTATTTGCATTTTAACAATTTCAGATGAATCTGAAATGATTTTTCAAAGTCTATCACACCTTTACCCTGTACATGCCGCCAGTGTCAAGATAGGTTGAAATTCAAAAATTAATTATGCTTAGAAGTTGATTCTTTAGGATTTTTGGAATATTTTTACATTAATCCTCATCGAGTTACCTTTCCAATGGTACCTCGTTACCCCCAGGGACCTCCGGATAAGCTCGAAATAAATTCAGAAAGAGAAATGACATGATGCTATCCTCTGTTTCTAACCTGATCTACTTGGCAAAGAAATGTTTTTATTGAGGCATTCCAATGCCCCATGATCTACTTGGCTCATTCTCGTAACCTAAGCCCTTTAGATTCGGACCAAGGCTAAACAAAAAGAGGAACATTTTAGCTAAACCTTTGGCTCCCGATTTTTAAAGATTCCTTATTTTCAAAAATATGACCCGCTCCTCTTAACGTTAAAATTTTTTTTCAGGGATACTCCAACCCCATTACTCCAGGGGGATACCCCAATCTTGCTTTTACCCATACTCTAACCCCACTACTTTGGGGGGATACTCTAATCTTGCTTTTACCCTAAAATGATAAATTTTCATTTTCAGGGATACTCCAACCTTATTTCTTTAAGAGAATACTCCAACCTCGTTTTTACCTTAAAATGACATTAAATTTTCACCTTTGGGGATACTCTAATCCTACTCTTATGAAGGGATACTCCAACCCCGCTCTCCACATTCCTTCTAAAATCCAAACTTTTTTTCCCTGGGACATCCTCGAGTCATCGAAACCTTTTTTTCTACTTAAATTTCCACTAAATCTGACTAAATCTCAACATTATCATCTCGGTTATTCATTGATAATCGAAGATAATTACGAGAAACATTTCGATTGTCCCTTTTTTTCATGTATTTTGTGTGGATTTATTTATTGTTCTCTTTTCCACCTTACTAATACATTTCCTTTTATAGGGACCTCGGGCATTCATGCTTTAAAGATTATTTTCAAAATCACAAAATGATATCTTGTGTCGGTATCTCTCTAGTGCCAGACATGAAATATTTGATTTTTTTTAAAACACATCCAGAGATCATTTTCATCACCCTATGTTTCTCACCTCTCCGAGGCACATAGGTGATAAAATTTTCATTAAAACCCAAACTCATCTTTACAAAATTTCATGCATTAGAGGGAATTATATTTAAATAATGATAAAAATGGAAGCGAGGAAACTGAGATTTGAGTAAGATATAGTTAGATGGTACCGATTTTCGAGTGTCATATGAGTGCTAATCCTTTCCCACACGTAACTAACTCCCAAACCCAAAACAAAGAATCTTTGGTATTATTTTCAAAGGCATCCGGTCATATCTATCTTAAAATGATCGGTGGCAACTCCAAGTTTATGGCCACTTCACGGTGGCCATCCAAGACTAGTCGGATGAGCGATTCGTCTGACGGTCTTTTACTTCTTCATGTTAAACATCATCATATTTTTTATGTTGAGCATGCTTTAGCCCTTCGAATGGTCTGAAGTTTGTAAAGGCTGGGCACATGAATGTCAACAGCTTGGCGACTCTGCTGGGGAGAAACTTAAAGAGTTAGGCCTGTGACTAGCTATGTCTTGCTTGGTCCTTGGTTCTTCGGTTTCTATAGTTATTTAGATATGATTCCCTCTCTTTTTGCCTTCTAATCTTTTACTCTTTATGCCTTTATTTTGTGATTTTTTTAGGGATCGCCTTCTTTTAGAATAAATGTTGATTCGAATAAGTATGATAATATGGAGTAAAATAAAAAGGTTTGATAGTTTTTTTGACACATACCGTGCACTTTCATTTTGCACTAGATTCTTACCAAACACCATGGTGAGGCTAGGATCCTAATTATTAGGAAGAAGTGAGCCATCTGTCTTCGTAAGTAACCCTCTGCATAGGCATGGCAAGACCTTCTGAGATGTAAATTATCCATGTTTCTCATGAGTAACCCTCCACATTTGCATAGGGAGATACATCCACTGGGTCAAACCTATTTTGCAAAACCTGCGAGGGGTCTAGGATTGGGGTGCCTTAGCTGTCCTTACCTAACGGATAAGTGATTCGGATACCTATTAAGGCATCTACTTAAACTCATATAGTGAGCTCTATGAGCCAAACCATGTCAAACCATACCAGAATACTGCCAGAATAACCTGGAGAATTGGGTCACTCAGGGAAACACTTCTTGCCTTTATTCTTGTATACCATATTATACAAGAAACGATAGGTGAACATCATCGCTCACTTTTGTCATGTTATTTTTATGATCATTTTTTTAGGGTATGTTATAATATTCTATGGCTTACCCTTCCTTAGCAAGTGGGTGATGATGAGCGAATGTTCACACCTATGATGCCAAAAGTTCATAATCTGACCAAAATAAGTCACCATGCTAATGACTTAACACAGATATTGACGAACGAATGCCACCACTTGTTTGGTCAGGCCTATCCTTACGTGGTATTGTATCACCATGTGTAAAGGCAATCTTAATGTAGATATGCTGTGATGCTGTCTGATTGTTATGCTCACTCTTAGGCATCATATCATCTATCTTGGGGCAAACTTCATATGGCATTTTTATTTTATTACTTTTGTTCTTTTGTGTGTTTATTTCTATGTACAGCTACTAACTTATCATCTCTTTTTGTTCTCTTTTGCATGCATGCATCATTTCATTATTATTATTGCTATGGGACAATTGGCCAACAGTGTAGTGTTTACCAAGGGGTGTCTGTCATGGAGCAACAGTCCGCCTCAGAGTTAAAATCTTTTGAGGAAGTTTGAGCTTAGTTTAAGTGATGGCAGCATAAAGATAGGGACGTCCTAAAACCTGGGTATATCTCAACAATGCATGAAAAGATCAAAATAGGGTATTTCAAAATGACTGGCAAGATCTAAAATATATATGGACCAATTGGGATAATACCGAGAAGGAATCATTTACGAAGAGATATAGGGACATTGCCCTTTTACTCTAGGTCTATTTGGATGTTAATCTACTGTAGGCCACTTCCCAATTTTGGAACCCCGCATATCGATGCTTTACCTTCAACCATAAGGATTTGACCCCCACAACAGAGGAATATACCTTGCTACTCAACATCAAGAGGGCCAAGACTGATAGAATATATTGCAAGGTGTTGAACCCTTAAGCTTTTAAGAAAAGATTGGCCCAGATTCTCAGTGCGCCCAAGACATGGATTGAAGGTCACATCAAGAAGAAGGGAAACGGCGAGTGCATTTCATGGACTAGTTTGAAAGAGGCAATGGCAAATACCACTGAGATTTAGAAAATGTAAGATATATTCACTTTGCTGATATATGGCCTAGTCATTTTCCTGAAGATGCTAGGTTATGTCAAAGCAACGGTGGCAAATCTCATTTCCCGATTGTGTTGCAACATTAACTTGGCACCTTCTATCATTGCTGAAACCATTCGAGCCCTTAATTTTTACAAAAAAAAAAAATAGGGATGTGACATTTTATTGATATGCACCTATGCTTCACCTGCGGCTTGTCAGCCATCTTTTCCCAGAAGAAAAGGGGAGGCCATACAATTTCTTCCCTAACTTCAGTCCTTTTTCCAAAGTCCTCGATAAGAAATGGCTTTATAGAAAGTTTGAAGAACAAAGGATCCAAAAACTTCAGAATCTCAACGGGGATAAAGTGACATAGAAGGCTATTTGGTTCTTGCCACAAACCATCATGTATAGATGTGGGGATTACAATTGGGTGCCACTCATTGGGTTATGAGGAAGTACCAGCTACACACCTATTTTAGTCCTTCGATAGTTTTTATGTAGGCAATTTATCCCCTTTGTTCAAGACTTAGAGGCATGCGACCTTGAATATGGCGAGCCAGATTATAAGTCAAAAATTTAGTTAGCCTTCCGGGCTTGGAGACAAACTCATTGCATGGAAAGATGCTAGAGAGGAGGTAGTGTGACCTCGACGTATAATGAATGAAAGATACGTCGCATTAATAATGCCTTGCCTTCGTCCACTGTTGTATCTGTAGATAAAGAATTCCCTTTTAAAATCGAATTGCTTAGATGGGAATTTGACCAAGAAAAGATAACTCTTACCAAAGAAATTACCCACCTAAAGGAGGAAAAGAGTTAATTAGAGATGGACATTTATCTACGTGAAGGTAAGGTAAAATGAGCTAATAAGGAAAAGAATTGTCTCAAAAAAGATCTCGAGAGTCTAAGGAAAAACTATGTGCCCGTCAGCAAAGCAAACAAATCATGATACCGAAGCAAGACTTCAATCGAGTGTAGAACAAAAATTGCCACCCTAAAAAAGAACTACATTAGTGGAAAGAAGTGACTAAAGACAGTAAAGAGAAGCTTGTTAGAGTCCAAACCCTCGTATCAACTTATCAAAGGAGAAATGTACATTTAGAAGCTCAAGTTCGAGATTTGAGAGCAAATAAGGTTGAGAGCGAGACATTAACTATCAGGGATCAAGACTTAGAGCAGTCTTTGCAAGCTTGCCAAAACTAGGTGGATGAATTACTATGGGCCTCGGAACGGCGAAAGCAAGAATAGCAACAAATAGTTGATCAGGTATGCCAAAATTATCAAACTCATCATCGACATCTTACTGAACAAATTCAAGCAGCTCAGTTGGAGGCTGAATATATAATGGATGTGGCTCGATCTCTAGTGCATAGCATTTTACCTACCTGAGCTGAAAAACAAAATTTGCTGTATTTCTTAGAATATGTGATTAAACAATGTAATCATGCTAGACATTTTCGAATGTAATCATATGTATTCAAGACTTTAGTTGCTTCGATGAAAAATGCTATTAGTGGAGCTATTGCCTAAACCAATTGTCCTTCTTGCATTTGCATCAATAACATAATTCTTTTTCTACTTCATGAATTCATATCCATCTTCATGTCATGTCATGACACATTTTAAAGGTCTAATCCGTCAATAATCTAAAGTGAAGGTGTCCCGAAACATGGAATCTTTAGCTCGCTATCGCTACAACACTCGTGCTCATCATAAAGCCATGGAGAATCATTATCAGTCCCACATTGAGCAACTAGAATTCATGTACAGAGAATCTCAAGAACAATCAACCCGTAGGAATGAAGAACTTCAAGCTTAAATGGCGGAATTAACAAAACTGTTGTCTAAAGCTTTAAAAGATAAATGACAAATAAGCACCATCGACACTGGCAAGGGACCGACCAACCCTAAGAGTAATCTGAATGGTGGTATCGAGGCTACTAATGTGCATGAACAGCATCCCCTGGCAGCAAGAATTTTGTCAACTCTACCATTCATTTATCTTAATCCTGCAATAGCACCGCATTTAGTTTAAGGCTCTTCGTCCGCTATACCTATAGTACCAGATCTTGATAAACAAGTAGAACAAAAAAGGGCAAAAAGATCTTCAAAAAATGATGAAGACTTCAACAAATACCAATCGCTAGAGAAACATCTTTGAGCTATGGAGGAAAGTGATAAATTTGGAATTGTAGATGCGAAGGCTCTAGGATTGGACTCTAGTCTCATCATTATGCATAAATTCAAGGTACCAGTTTTTGAAAAATATAATGTGACCACAGATCCCACTGCCTACCTTCAGATGTATTATTGCAAGATGATCGGGTATGAGGAAAATGAAAAATTGCTAGTGCACTATTTCTAGGATAGTTTAACCGAGGCAGCTCTCCGATGGTACATAGGGCTAGACCCTATAAGAATTCAAACATGGATAGATCTGGCTCGTGCATTCCTCGACCAATATAAGCACATATCTGACTGGGCCCAGATCACCTACCCCTTATGAGCATAGAGAAGAAAGCTTTTAAAAGTTTTAGGCAGTACACCCAAAGATAGAGGGAAGAGGCAGCTCAGGTTCAGCCTTCATTAACTGAAAGAGAAATGACAGTTATGTTCATTATCACTTTGAAAGCTCCTCACTACAAGAGTTGGTGGGAAATGCCATGAAGAATTTTGCTAATATAGTCGTATCAGGGGAGATGATTGATAATGCAATCAAAAGTGGGAAAATATCTATGGGAGAATCATCCGAGTTAATTAAGAAACCAATAAGTAACAGAAAGGAAAAAGAAGTAAATACTATCAGTCGCAGCACCGTAAAGTTCCTTCAAAATCCATGCTCAGCTTAGGGGGTATATGCCCTAAATATGTTGTATCCAGGTTTTAGCCCATACCAAATGACACTAGTAGTTCACTTTACTGGGATTACTCCAATAGTCATCCTCACACCAAATCTTATTCAAAACACTCCTCCAAGCATGCAATCTCATAGCACGAACAATGCCAGAGCCCAAAGTAATCATCAGGCACCTCGAAAAAGGGAATATTTTAACCTTTTACCATACTCATATAAAGAGATCTACAATCACATATTAGCCGACTAATTGGTAGCCCTAGTGTTCTTAGACCCAAAATCTCTACCATACCCCAACTAGTATAATGAGAATACTTACTGTGAATACCATGCTAGAGCACAAGGACACTCAATTAAGAACTGTACCTCATTCAAAAGAAAGGTGCAAGGCCTGCTGAAAAAAGGCGTAATAAAAATAGAGCAAGGGCATGGACTATATGTTGGGTCCAACCCGCTCCCTAATCACACTGAACCAAGGGTAAATGCCATGATTGATGGGAAAGGCTATTGGATCAAAAGAGATGTCAGAGAGGTTAAGATGCCAATGAGTAGAGCATGGCAAACATTCAGGGAAGTTGGGATAGTAAGCCTAAGAAAAGAATTCACGGAGTTCTTTTACTGCTACTATGCTCAAAAGCATGATTTCCAGAAAATGGTTCAAGGAATGATAGACCGATCTGAGATAGAATTCTATGAGGAATGTTATGAATTAACTTATCCATTCATTAACATCATTGAAGGGGAGAAAGCAAATGATGATGGCGTCTTGATTTGGATTTCCCTTATTAGTATAGAGAGGTGGCCAAATGAAAGCTTTAGGCATTATGCCTTTAGGTGGATGGAAAAGGCCGCCTAAATTTAACCGCTATTGATGGAGAAGGAAATGATTGTTAGGTTCATTGGCATACTGCAGTCTCCGTACTATGAAAAAGTGGCAAAAAGAGCCCCTAAAGACATAGTCATAATTTATGGGATAATGGATGAGGCTTTGAAAAGAGAATCAAGTAGGGTTAAGAGGAAAAGAAAAGTCAAAACAACATAACAGCTGAGGTTCGATAAGGGTCAGTTTAACTTAAACTCGTGCAAGCGTGGTCCTAAAAAGGTTATTGCTGAGCAAGATTGTGAGATCATGAAAAATATGGAAGAGCTTAGAAAGCCAATAAGCACAATTTGGCAGATTTTGGTAAAAGCCAAATTAGTTAATAGGGTTGAGAAAAAAGAGGAAGAAGTTGGCAACTTTTACGATTTTCATAAAGTACATGGTTATACCCTTCAGATGTGTAAAAAGTTTCATGCCATGGTTCAAAGAATGATGAAGAAGGCAGCATTAAATTTTATGATGAGAAGTAGACTTTGACTATTTAACCCGTAGATGCACTTCCATCCATCAATGCCACAGAAGGGATAGGGACAATCCCTTCTATGGCATCAGAAGAGCATTGATCTTGTATGATAATCGACTATGTCCTCAAGTCACTCCTACCCTATCTGCACCAAGGATGGTCATTCAATTACCATCTCCATTCCCCTATGAAAACAACAAGGCTATTTCCTGGAACTATGATAGTAAAACCTTAATTATTGGCGAATCTAGTTAACTAGCCTTAAATATTGATCTTTCAAGGGTAAGCCACTTGACTCAAAGTGGTAGGTGTTATGTGCCACCAGCTTTAAGAGATGAAGCTCAGCAAGAAGATACTAGCTAGAATCTTCAAACACTTAAGTTTACAACTAAAGGGTCAGAGTCAAAAGTTACCAAGGAACTGATAAGTGAGAAAAAAGCAATAGAGTTTCTTAAGTTCATCAAACACAATGAATACAATATCATGGATCAGTTAAATAAGCAACCTACCAAAATATCTGTGCTGTCACTTTTGTTAAACTCTGAAGCTCATAGAAATGCACTCTTAAAAGTTTTGAATGAGACCTATGTCTCTCTCGATATTTCTATAGGCCAACTAGATCATCTAGTGAGCAATATCATGGCTGACAATTACATATCCTTTAGCGATGATGAGATCCACAAGAAGGAAAAGGAAATCATAAAGCCCTCCACATCACCATATACTATAAAGAGAGCATATTGCCCAAGGTGCTCATTGATAATGGGTCAGCTTTGAATGTAATGGCTATGTCATGAATAAGCTCTGAAGGTGACCCATCAGACTGACAAGAGATGAATGGGGTTCAAACCCAATGCACAATAGAAAAAGAAGCAAGCCCAGAAGAATCAGGAGAGAAGAATAACACATTTATTAGGACAAGACATGGGACATGAACCTATGGCATTTTTGCCATTGCATAAGAACATTCAATTAGGCAGACATGTTAACACTAGCTCGACAAACATCATGCTTATGTTAAGGAAAATTTTTAGGGATTTCTCTATCAATGTAATTGAAAAGCCATCAGCAATGGGTGGAAAGACCAACTTATGCCTTCTAGAGTTTATTCCAAGTGTCTAGACTGAGACAAAAATCCATGTATTATTCAAAACTCTTTCAAAGTAATACCATGAGCTAAACCCACATGCTTTTGCCCAAGAGCATTGTGGGATCCTTTATATGGGCACCTTTTATTAAGTATTATCAATGAAAATGATGGAGCATTATGCATTTCATTCATTGTGTCCATTTTCACCTCCCTCTGCATATCTTTTTGCCTACATTGTTTTTTTTCATATTTTTTGGTATTCGGATGAAGATAACATAAATATTCGCATTGAGACTTAAGAAATCGACTTTGAGCAAGCAATCTGTGCTGGTGGAGTTAAGCATGAAGAAGATTTTGATGAGGACCCTGTACCTCTAGATCTGCTCAAACTAGTTGAATAAGAAGAAAAATAGATTTTACCCCATAAACAACCCACCGAAACCATAAACCTTTAGATAGAAGAAGACCAAAAGGAAGTCAAAATTGAAACCTCTATAAAACCATTAACCCAAAACCAATTGATAAGCCTTCTCTAAGAGTACTAAGGTGTGTGTGCTTGGTTTTACCAAGATATGCCTGGGTTGAATACTGACATCATAGTCCATAAACTTTCCCTCAAACCTGAGTGTAAACCTATACAGCAAAAGCTTAAAAGGATGAAACCTAAGATGCTACTAAAGATCAAAGAAAAAGTTAAGAAACAATGTGAAGTAGGATTTCTCGAAGTCACCAAATACCCTAAGTGGGTGGCCAATATAGTTTTAGTCCCTAAGAAGAATGGTAAGGTGCAAATGTGTGTGGATTATAGAGATGTAAACTGAGCTAGTCCAAAAGTTAACTCTTTTTTACCCCATATCGATACCCTAGTAGACAACCCCGCGAAAAATACACTTTTTTCTTTCATGGATGGATTTTTAGGATACAACCAAATCAAAATAGTGATCAAAAACATGGAAAAGACTACTTTCGTGACCATGTGGGGAACTTTTTGCTAGAAAGTGATGCCTTTTGGGCTAAAAAATGTTGGGGCAACTTATCAAAGGGCAATGGTGACATTGTTTGATACCTTATGCACAAAGGGATTAGAGTTTATGTGGATGACATGATCGCCAAGTTACCTATAGAGAATGAACATGTAGCCGACTTGTGGAAGCTCTTCAAAGGCCTTAACAAATATCCACTCAAGTTAAACCTTACCAAATGCACATTTGGTGTCACGTCTGGCAAGTTATTAGGGTTCATTATGAGTGAAAAAGGAATAAAAGGGGACCCCAACAAGGTTAGGGTCATTCAAAGCCTTTCCACCTCAAACCCCAAAAGAGGTAAAAAGCTTTTTGGGAAGATTAAACT